>JAKSZP010001575.1:0-124303 GCA_022478985.1 Massospora cicadina
ATGGGATTGATATTGGCTTCCTAACTGAGACTAAGCCCAAACCTGGGGTGGAAGAGGACTTGGCACCAGTTCCCTCTGAAGCAATCATTTTACTCTTCCTTGGTAGATCAACCAAACTCAGACTTGCCCTCAGGGGAGGGAAAAATTTAGGGTAGAAACCAAAGGAGGGTACTTTGGTCTTGTGGGCAGACAAGTTTAAGGTGCTGGACAAAAGGGTATTGGTTCTTAGAAGAGCAGTGGCAGTAATGTCATTGTTTGGAGTGGAATCGATTTTGGTTTGATGGCATATATGTGCTCAATTCTGGGTCCAAAAGTATTAGGCCTTCTTCAAGAAGGTCGTTTTAAGAATCTAGTAGGAAGGCATTGGGGGGTCATTAGTGCTGTGGGGAACATGAATTGTGTCTTCTTTAGGGATGCCAGGGTTGGGGCTTCAGGCAACTGGAGTTCTGATTCTGGAGCCCATGAGTTGGCTGGTTTACTAATCAACCTTGGCCTACTGGATGTGTGGAGAGCGGGCCATAGTGAGGAGGGGGAGACTGGGTGAACTCACGTCCAGGGGAATCATTTCTTCCACATTGACTTGTGCTGGTGCCCCAGCCTCTCCTGAGTCGCTGCAAGTTGATCCTTTAGAATCATAATCCAGGTGCTTCAGACCACAGGCCCCTGAACTGCAAATCAGTGACCCTCATGTTGCTTCTGCAGGGAAAGGGATCTGGATACTGAACCCTGAACTCCTGAAGTGGAGTCCACTTTAGGATATCATTAGGAAGAAGGCGAAATGGTGAAAAGCCAGATTGTGGGGAAGCCAAATGTGCCAGTAAAGTGGTTGTGGATGAAGGCTGATCTCAAGATGGCTTTTGAAATCTTTGGGAGGCAGCTAGGGACCATATGTTCAAGGTATGAACCCTTGGAGAGGAGCTTTAAAAGCAACTGCAAGCAGGCAGCGGTCATGGGGGCATCTTCCTACATGGCCAAGGCTGAATTGTATGCAAAATTGATGGGAGCCTTCATGTTGATTGCCTCAAACAAAGGAAATCTAGGTGGGATGAGGATTCTAACAGTAATGTGGCTCTACACCGTGGGGTAGTAGGGGCATTCAGACCCTTGTCAAGGATCTTGTCACTTTGATGAGGGAGTTGAGGTGAAGGATGCAGTTCGCATGGCTGAAGTGGCCAAGTCCTACTATGAAGACCTTTATTGCCCCTCTGAGAATGAGCCAGATGCACCTAAAGTGCTCACAAGTGGACTGGGAGTACTGCCAAAGGATACTCAGCAGCAACTATGTAGCAGGATATGCAAGTCAGAGGTGTCAGACGCCATCCACAAAGAAAGAATGGCAAGGCTCTTGGGGAGAATGGGTTGATCCTTAAGCTCTACAAGTTATATCAGGCAGAAATGTCTGAGATGCTTGTGGAGCTCTAAGATCAAATCCTAGTCTCTGGTGCAATTGAGCTGGCGTTTTCAAAAGGCGTGATGGTATTGTATAAGAAATGCAATCCCTCCATCATGGGGAAATATTGGTCTTTGACTCTTCTTAACGTTGACTATAAGATCTTAATAAAGATCATAACCAATTTACTAAAGGGGGTTGTAGCGGACGTTGTTGGGAAAGAGCAGAATGGGTTTATCCTAAGACGCTCAATTACTGACAATTTGATGCTGCTTCCCCTGATAGAAGAATGGGCAAGTAAAAAGTATGACCAGAGGGAGTGGCTACTGTTCATTGATCAAGAGAAGGCGTATAATTGGGTAAATTATGAGTTTCTTTGGAAAGTGTCATTAGGGTTTAAATTAATAAATTTGTTGAAACCGCTTAAAGCGATTTATGGGGAGTCCTTAATGGTTGTCAATATCACTAGGGCACTCTCCCGCACTTTTAAGATGTGTAGGGACATGCGTCAGGGAGACTCTCTATCTCCCTTGTTGTTTGTTCTGAAATAGAGATAATTTCAGTGGCTCTCATAAAGTCATACCGGAGTAAACTTACCATCAACGGCGAGGAGTACTCTCATTCAATGTTTGCAGATGATATGTTGTGTTATGTTTTGTCAGATGAGGAGAAGGTGGTGATGAACATTATTAAGATGTACCAGAATGCAAGCAATGCAAAGGTCAATCTGTCATAATCAAGTGCTTGGACCATTGGCAGAATGGCAACATTGGGTGTGGCACCAAAGAGCTTGATCCCCTGGATGGCAACAGGGGAGGAGTTTCTGTACCTTGGATGATCCATCCCTGGCAGGCGTTGTCACACAAAATTCGGTTCAAACTTGAAGTAGACCTTAAAAAAGCGGCTTGGAAGTGACATTGGTCCAACTTATCTTATTGGGGCAGGGCCATTGTCATAAACAGTTTTATTCTTTCCAGACTATGGTACATTACCGGATTTGTTCCACCACTAGCATCTTACATCAGAAAAAAACAGAGTTTAATCACCCTGTTCATTTGGCGAGTACAGGTGTCAAAAATCAGTTTTTATAAATTGTTTCAGGATGTTAAGAAAGGGGGCATCTGTATTATTAACTTTGGGAGTATTATCAAAGCACTTCAATAGAAGTGGATTTCATGGGTCGCTTGGGAGGGAAAAGCCATTTGTTGGGCTCCAATATTGGAAAACTACCTCTCTAAGGCTTGAAAGAACAGTTTGAACAAAGATCTTGGTGTCAGCTGGGGCATCAATCAAGAGGTCATTCCAAGCATGGGGAACCTACCAGGCTACTAGAAGGATTACTTTAGAGCTTGGGCAGTCAACAAGGATAGATTGGAGGGTGGAGAGTGGACCATCAAAAGTATTTGAACAATTCCCCTTTAGGGAGTTTCTTGGGGACTGGAGATGGAACCTTGTCTGCGTAAGGCCTGCAAGCACTTTATTGGGGTGGTTCAATGGGGGGACCTCCTTGATGATGATGATGGCCGGAGAGTGCTTATGTTGAAAGCAGATAATAATGTTGCCAGTGCCTCCAATGTGCTGGCAAGGAAGGCATGGGATGTTGTGGAAGCAACTGATTTTCTATTTTTCTGGAGGAAAGCAATTCCTTCTCTGGATGCATTAGAGGCTGAGGAAGAATCTTCAGAAGGTCGTGGAGGGCAGGATTGGCAGATGTTCCTATGAGGAAGAGAAGGCTGGAGATATCCTCAATGGGAAAGCCTCTTTGGACTTCAGGACTGGCTCAAGGTGGGAGGAGGTGGTGGTGTCTTCCTCTCATTCTCAAAACTGCCAGGTTCCAGAAGTTCAAGACAGAGAGATTTGCTTGATATAATTGTCCTGGATCACTTGCAAAATGTGACCTGTCCTGATGGACCTGTGGGGGAGGAGGGTTAAGGGATGCTGGTCTTTACCTGTTCATAGCTTTCTCTTCCAACTCTGTAGCAACATCGTGGTCACTGAGGTGACTCTTCATAAGTGGAGTAAACATAAGGCGGATGATCTTTTGTATGCCTGTAAGGTGTGTGGAGGGGAGAGATGGCAAAGCACATATTCACGGAGTGTCCAGAAGCGGATGCTGTGTTGAGAAGTGTTTTCCTATGGTGTGAAGCGTACCAATCAGGGTGTAAGTTATCTTCTGGTCATTTTTCATGGCCAGAGATCTTGACTGCATATGATTCTCCAAGTCTGCTTGCAGACAAGGAGGGGTTCAGGGTCTAGTGCATGATATGGGGAGGTGATGTATGGTCTATAGCTTTCCATAAACCAGCGTTGCTTCCTCTTCAGAAGGAATCCAGGCAACAAGCTCCCTGGCCATAGTTAATCGATGGCTAGAAATAGCTGTAGAAAGCTATGGCAATCCTCTTTCCTCAAGTAAGTCCAACTTGGGGGTCGGTATGGTCTTATTCCTTGCAGTAAGAATAGGGAGGCATATCTCTGAACTGGCTGGGTAGCCTTAGCTGCCTGGTATACCAAACAGTGAGTAAAATGTCAGTATTGGGGTGGTGTGAGCCACCCCACCCGCGGTCAGGTCCACATTTGTGGTGCTTAGATTTTCACAGCCCCAGTGCAGTGGGTGCAGTACCCCAGGTTTCATCCTGCAAAGTTACCTGCACTAGGTGCCCTAACAGGCACACAAAAGCTCAAAGATGCTACCAAGTCCAATATAATCACTGTTGCTTTAAAGCAATTTAAGGAATCTGCCACTGACATCTGGACTTCTGGAAACCCCTCTAGCAAGAGTGTAATGAAGGTTGAAGTAATCAATAAGAAGGTGCGCGTTCTAGAAGTGCTGGACACTGGGGCTCAATTGAACATTATCTCCTCTAAACTTATAATGAAACTCAAGTTTATGCCTGACATTGACTACAATATGAAATACCATACCGCAGGATCTGACATTAACCATGCCTTAGGAACTTATTCTGCTTTGCTTTTACAGTTTGGGCGCATGGTACTGATGGCACTGGCATGTTATTTGATAATGACCACTATGAATTTCTGATCATGACACAGTTTCTTCTGGAGTTGGGGCAATGATCTACTTTAACACTAGCATAATAAGCAGTCTGAGCTATTAATCCCCTTGGTGCTTAAATGTGAGGATTTTAAACTCAAAAACAGCATATTTTATTAATTGAAACAGAAATCTTTTTATCCAATTAATTAAACCTTATCAGAAAAGGGTTTAAAGTAATTATTACCTACTGTGAGCGTTTAAGAAGGAACGTACTTGAGCGCTAGTGAAACCATGAAAATTCAATCTGGGGACTAAAGAATAGTGACCTTGTTGACCAGTGTTAAGGTTTTCCTAACACAATGTTGAAGGTGTACAGTTAATTCAGAATTTGGAAGAAAGAGCCTAGAGTTTTACTAGTATTCTAAAAACCATTTATTATGAGAGCTGAACATTTTCTTGGGAAACATTACTACCTAACAAATCTTAGTAGAAAGTTAAGAGTTGTAGCACTGGCCCACCTGACCAGTTGCTAAGTTATTAAGTCCATACATGCAGTGGGGGGTTTCAATGATCTCATGTTTGTAGAGTTGACTCCTAATCAGCAAAGAGAGTTGGATGAATTTTTTTTGTACTAATTTAGTGACATCTTTAGTTCCAGCTCCAATGACTATAGCCTGTGAAGACTTTTCTCTCTCGTTGCAGTCACTTTTGCAACTTATTCAATTCAAGTCTGAGTCTAGTTTGATAATATTACAGAGGAGATTAGTCTGCGCCTATGTTTGGGAGCAGTTAGGCAAGTAAGGTAAGAGGCACAGGTGGTAGGCCCACGACCTCTGACATTTGGAAACGCCCCGGAGAAACTGGCGGAATAGAAAAAAAATAAAAAACTGGCGGTCACTATTTCCCCAGAAATCCTCACTTAGCAGGCGCGATGTAACCAGTACATCAACACACCACACTCTCAACCACTCTCGTTGGTGGAATACGGAGTCCAGGTGTTTCTAGATATCCAACAAACAGCTTTATGAGAAAAATTTTGTGGGGATGTGCACACTTTTTTCCTGACCGCGGTGTACGTCGCACCTCACTCCATGTCACGCGGTTGGCTGGACCTCAGTTTCAAAAACAAGGAGGTAGCAGATGAAGCTGCTGCAGTGCACATAGTGATCGGCCTCCCCAAAGGGCAATGGGTCATCGAAACCAAGCGCACCAGATGGACAAAATCCAACCAAATTATCCTCACGTTTGACTTTTTGCCCACTACAGTCAAGCGTGCCATTCTGGAGCAGCACCTGAAAGATGGTCTCACTGTATACAGCGAAATACAAATCTTTGAGATGCAACACTTTATGCTGATGCCACACCTGTGCACCAGCAAAGCCATTGCAGTTCTGACTCCAACTGAGGAGATTGCGAAGGACCTAACCCAGATCCCACACTCCACATATAAATATCAAAGGGCATACCATCCACCCTTTTCAGGTAACCGTAGAAAGCGCACCCCCCATCTGCACCCACTGTGACGCATTTGGCCACAAGGCACATGCATGCCCCACCAAGGAGGGCATCACATTCCAAGAGCACCCCTTGGTGGCCATGGCCAGCGGAGAGGCGCACTACAAACCAACCACCAGCACCAAAGAGGCTTTCCAGTGGGGAACACAAGGCTGCTACCTACTAGTAAAGCCTATCTCCCCTCAAGAGTGAAAGAAGGCCATACAGGCCTGCAGGGCCGCAGCCAAGGAAGCGGCCAAAGTCGCCTCCACTATCCCACATTCCCAACGCCAGGAGGACATTGAAACCTTTGCAGCGGAAGCAAATTAGGAATCCCTCAACCAATCAGATTGGGAAGCCCATGCCGATTGGGCCACCCAATCTGAGGATCTGATGGGTGACTCAATCTCACCAGACCTTTGCAATTAAGCCCCAATTGAAACCAAATTGGTTTCCAACCTACCTGAAATTTTTTTTGAACCAAATGTTGGTGCACCAAACTCATCCACACTGCAAAAAATTCATTCACCGCCGGGGAAACAAAAAGCAAAGGCAAAAGCCAATGCGAACCTCTCTGCTAAAATTAACAAAACTACTGATAGCATTGCTGCAAACACCTGCGCTGCTGTGAAGGCCCGCGGAGATCTAGAGGAGGCTGGTGGGCCCAGGTGCCCACCCCCTCACACCTAAGGTGTGATGGGGAAGCCTTCACTTTAGAGACATTGAATATCGCCGGACTCAAGGCCTTGCTGTCCCAGGCTAGGAAACTGAGTTTTTTACAGAAAAGTTTACCTGTGGACATCCTGGCCATCCAGGAGTCCCACTGTCCATGAGGTTCTGAGGACGCTTGGAAAACCATGCTCCTCCCTTCCCTATCCTTCTGGTCAGAGAACTGTGGGGTGCTAGTTTGGAAAAACAAGTTTTTTAAATTTTCATCATTGGAATCCTTCCTCAATGGCTGAGTACTTGTTGTTACATTCTCGTGGGCTGAAGCGGCACACGCTATTGTCAACATTTATGTCCCAACCTGTGCACGAGAGCGTCAGGGATTTTTCTCATCAGTCAAATCCCTTCTGCTACCCCCTGACCCTTTTGTAGTTGGCGACATGAACTGTTGGCTAGACTCACACACAGACTATTAGCCTTCCTCATCCCATGCCCCCCAGGGTCACGTAGAACTTCGCGTTCTAAAGGCCACCCTTGGGTTATTAGATGCGCTGCCACAGCAAGCCCCGCTGCTCAAAAACATGATGTGCCCCCACGTCCACAATGGCCAATTAAGGTCCATGACACACATCGACCTTATCCTCACGCCAGCAAAAATTAAGATCTCACATTTCCCACTTCCAAACAACAAAAATTAAATTCTCTGACCACCGGCTGGTCTTGATAGCCTACCACTTACCTGTCACAATGGCTAAGGCCCCACATTGGTGCAAACTCCGCCCACCCAAACTTGCGTCGCCAGGATTTTCCACTTGGGTGGAATCAGCAACTTCAGCAAAAGAGTTTATTACGCCATTTTGCATGGACCCAATTTCCACATGGTCAGCCTTCAAACAGGATACCATCCGCCACACTCACCAACTCTCCTCCTGACGCTCACAAGCTACATTGGCTGTCATCTCGCAAACTCTGGCAGAGTTGGCACACCTGTAATCCAACATCTCAGCCACAGGCTACAGCCCTGCCTGGGGCCAGAAGTGGGCAGAAGCAGCCGCCCACCTCAACGCGCTCAAAAGGCAACACAAACATTGGGTTTGTGTTCAGTACAGGGCCAAACACATTAAAAAGGTGACACATACACCGCATATTTTTTTAAAAAATTCTTCGCACCACGCCAGAGCATGGCCTGCACACAGGTGTGGAGATCAGATGATTCCATCACGGATACGCCAGCTGAAGTGGCAATTGAAATACAAAAGTATTACTCTGACTTATACCAATCTGATCCAATTCAGCCAGCTTAAGTGGCAAAATTTCTTGACAGCACTCACATCTGCACTGTTTACTGATACCCAGAATTAATAAATTTTCTTACTCCAAATGAACTCTGGTCAGCCATCCGCGGTGCACCAAATTGGAAATGCCCAGGCCCAGATGGCATTCCATATGAATTCTATAAAGAGTACTTCAAATATATATCCCCATTGCTGCTTACCTCCCTTAACTAGAGTCTTCTGGATATACGCCTTCTACCAGGAGGGCAAAAGGCCTTCACCGTCACACTCTTCAAGAAAGGGGATAAGCTAGACCTAGCCAACTGGCGCCCCATTTCTTTAACTAACACGGATACAAAAATTTTAACTAAAATCTTGGCTAACCGTTTAGGGATTGTAACATCTGCCACCATCTCCCCAGAACAATTTGGTTTCATACCCAGAAGGTCGATTTGGGACAACGTGAACTCTGTGGCTAACGCATGCCAGTCCACAGCCTCTGGGGCAATTGTATTTTTGGACCAACAGAAGGCCTATGACAGAGTGAACTGGAAATACCTCAGGGCCTGCCTCCATCAATTCCGCTTGCCCCCTCGCTTCATCAACTGGGTAATGCTGATCATGGAATCTGCAACAATGGCAGTGCGTGGCCCTGGCTTCCTAACGGAAGTAGTCCGCCCTCAAAGGGGCTTACGACAAGGGGACCCCCTTAGCCCACACTTATACAACTTCAGCCTTGACCCACTACTTCAAAATGTGAATAACCACCTCACTGGGGTCCAGGTACCACGCCAAGCCCCAGTCAAGATGATGGCGTTTGCAGATGACTGTGTGGTCGGGGTGTCCATAAATAAAGATGCACGCGCACTTGAAGCTCTCATCTAGGAATATTCCTGGGTAAGTAATGCTACACTGAACGCTTCCAAAACCGAAATCATCCTCCTTGGTCAGTATCAAACCCGCTGGGCCCCAGCGACCAGTGCCCAGCCTGGCCCATCTGCTTGCACACGTGCTCGCCTTCCCTGCTCACCCCACACCGCCCCACTTGTGCTCCCCTTCATACCACGCCCTACCATAGGGCCTGTCCGCCATCTGGGCGTGTGGGTGGAGGCAGGCGGGTATGCCTCAGCAGTAATGGAAAGTCATATTCTAGACAATGTGACAAAGCGCATCGCCTCCCTCAGAGCCCACCCTACTTCCCTTACTGGCAGGGTTGTTTTAGCCAACTCTATGCTCCTCTCCAAAGTCTGGTTCAGATCCCATGCCATCGCCTTCTCCCCAGGTTTTTTCAAATCTATGTATGCCCTTCTGCAAGGGTGGCTTTGGTCAGGCCGCCCACCTCCAGTGCTGCTTGAGGTCATGTTTGTCCCTCGTCGTCATGGTGGCATGGGCCTTCTCGACTTTAAAGCCCATGCTGCCAAGATCCTGGGCACCTGGATTGCAGCCATCACCTCCCCTACGCTCCCCTCCCAACACTGGTCCCGCGCGGCCCACTACAACTTCTCCCACGCCCTGGGCCTTAACAATCCATCGAACCCTCCCCCTTGATGAAATATCTAGCTTCCCACCCATTGGCCACAGGTCCTCATGGTACTAGAACCCACTACAAACGAATTCTCCTCTCCATGCGGAGCGCTGAGTGGAGAATTCATATTAGTGGACACACAGCACAGAGAGGCTGCCCCTCTCCTCAGTTCACACAGGAGGTACAGGGGCTACCCATTCAAGATGGCTTGATCCCCACACGGCCTCATGTCCTATCCAGGGTGGACTACCTGGACATGATGGACATCCCTTATTCCATTAAGACCCAGAAGACTATTTGGAAATACGCACACCAACCTCTGTTTAGCCTCAAATCCGTTCACATGTGTGGCGCTACCTGAGGCAGGTGTACCATACGGCTGAGCGCTCTAACGCTTTACACTCATCCTGCATCGTGTGTGGCCAGTATGGAACGCTGTTCCACCGCCTGGAGAAGTCCCCTACCTCTAAAGTGATATGGCGCGAAGTTCAACGTCTGCTTGACCAGGATCAAACACATCCCTTCAGTCTGTCAAGAGATATGTTTGCTATATCCATGGTATCCTCCCTTCCAACCTCCCTCCATGCTCTGGTGGTCGCAATCAACATGTGGACTATCCACGCAATTGTCTTGGATGCCATCGCAGGCTCCACCCCCACCCTCCCAGAAGCTGTCCACAGATTCCGGTCCCATTTGGTGGACCACTTTCAGGCGTGGATGTTTGGGTACCTCCCACCGCGTCGCTGACAGCTGGTCTCCTCCTAGTTCCCAGTTTGGTTCATCAAATTGGACCCTTTCCTCCACACGTGTTCAATTGTGGCTACGGCCCCTCCACACGTTCCCTCTCCCTCCCCATAGTGGCGTTCCCACTGGCAAAAAGAGATAGCATCGCTTCTCTGGGGTGCCTTCCCTGTTACTAAGTTTCTTTTCTTTCCTTTCAGGTCAACATATGGAAGTGTCCATCCCCTGGTCAGCCTTCCTCGCAATAAATTTAAACTTAAACTATAGCCTGTGAAAAGGGGAGGTTCATAAGATGGTCACCAGTTCTGCTATCCCCTTAAAGTCCAAACCTTACCACCGTTGGGGACAAATGGCTCAGTCATTACACAAGAGCTCAACCAGTTAGTACTAAGCTTTGCTAATCCATCCATTAAAGAGCCCATGGTTATCTTCTTTGTTACTGATGCTTAAGAAGGTTAGGACCCATATGGTAGTCATGGACTATCATCACCTAAAAGAGATAACCAAGAAGTACTCATGCCCGCTGTCATATATTGATGATGCTTTGAAGTTCCTGAGAAGCTCAAAATACTTTTGGCAATGGACCTGGCCAGTGGCTACTGGTAAATGGAGCCCTTGCCTAGGACCAGAAGAAACGCACCTTAATCATTAGCCATGTTTTTTATTGAAACCACGAGTATTCATCAGAGACTCTGTAATAACCCTGCAACCTTCCAAAAAGCGATGGATCACACCTTTGGGGATCTTAAGTTATTGAGTGTGTTGATATACCTTAATGACATCACTGTGTTCAGTCACAAGTTTTGTGAAGAAAATTGCATCACCTCTATGGGAGGTCTTTATGTGGATATGCACATACAAATTAAAACTGAAGAGAAGCAAGTTTACTTTCTTGAAAAGGCAGCTGGAGTTCCTGGTGCATAAAATTAGCCAGCCATAGGTAAGCTTTAAGATGGGAAAGTGAACGCAATCATTGCAATGAAGCCACCCAAGAGTATGAGTGACGTTCGATAGTTCTTATAAATGGTGGAGTACTACAGGAAGTTTATCCTCCATTTTGTGGACTTGACGGTGCTCCCTTCCTACCTGCTGACTAAAGAGACGAGATAAAAATGGATCCTGGAGCAGGAATATGCAGAGTTGAAGACATGATTGGTAGAAGCACTAATCTTAGCGTATCCAGACTTTACCAAGACCTACTTGTACAATGACGCCAGTGTGTGGGACTTGGTGCAACCTTAGCAAAACTGGATGAGGATGGGATAGATCACCTGATCTAGTCTTACTTTAAAGTATTTAGCAAATCCAAAAAGAATTACACAATTGACAAATTCAAAAGCCTTGCAGTAATCATAGCAGTCAAGAAATTTATCCTTATCTTTATGTAATACATTTCAAAGTAGCCACAGATCACATGTCACTCCACTGTTAAGAAACATGATGGATTCAGATGGACGCCTTGCCCATTGTGCTGTTCTCCTCCAAGGGTATGATTTTAAAACTATACATTGGGCAGGAGACAAACTCCTCAACGCAGATAGTTTGTCAAGATTACTGTTATTACGCCTGAAAGCACCAGAGAGCGATCAACTATATGACCTAATTGGGCTACCTGAAGAGGTCTTGCAGGATGAGACAGAAGAAGCCAAGAGTCTCCTGCGCAGATGTTTTAAAGACAAACAGCATGTCAATGGAATTTTTTAAAAGAAGGTTTAAGAAAAAAGGTATCCATACATTAAACCTGTATTGAATGAAGATAGTGATGGAGGCTCACAAGCATGTGGGCCATGGAAGATTCCAAAAGACGTTGGCATACCTCAAGGAGATGTTTCACTGGGAGTGTATGTCCAACGAAGTACCCAAGCATTGTAGTTGTGTGTACCTTACACCAGTTTTCACCTTCTGGAAAAGTGATTTAAGTTTACGCCAATTCCCCCAACCGCACCATTCAGCAATGTCTCTATTGACGTGGTGGGACAATTGCTAACAGCATCCAGTGAAACCAAGTTCAACCTGGTGGCAATCAACCACTTCACTAAGTGGGTTAAAGCATCCATGGTCAAAATGTATACAGTGAACTGCACTGACCGTTTCTTGTACAATTGTGTAATCACAAGACATGGATGCCGTCAAATTCTATTGTCAGACATTGGAAAGAACCTTAAATTGGACGTGGTGAAGAAGCTGAAGGATTTGGTAGGGGTGAAGCAGCGGTTCACTACCTCCTACAGTCCATCCTTTAATTAATTTGTTGAGATAGTTAACGGGACCTTAGGAGGAACCTTATAGAAGGAGGCTCTTAATTAGAAGTCAAAGTGAGACCAGTTGCTCCCATCAGCACTGTTGGCTTACTAATTAAGCCATCACCACATGATTGGTATGTCCCCCTTAAAAGCCATGTATGGGTGAGAGGCCATGCTTCCTACCCTCCTAGCACTCATCATCTCAATAGATTGAAAAACCCCTGCCTCCCAGGAGTTACCAACAGTGGTTGGCTGAAAAGCTTAGAATACAGTTAGAAGCTTCAAGCAACAATGAAGTGAGCCTCTCTCCAAGCCAAAGAGAGCCAGAGAAGAACCAAGGTACCTTAGTTTAGCATAGGAGACAAGATTTTTTACCACTTGAGATTAACAAACCCAAAGAAACTATAAGCCATTTGTGCTAGGCCTGTGACCGTCCTAACTAATAGAGGATCAGGGTATTCCATTTAAGATGGCAATACCAACGCTGTATTCAACAGAATGCATACCTAGCACTTTTGATCATTCCCTAGGTCTCATCTTGTAAGGGTCTCTGTTTCAGATGATACTGTGATTGGTGCACCTGGTCATTCCTAGACCAGTGGAATGGGTTAAACAACACCCAAAATGGTGGAGGTACAGATGACCAACTCACCGTGGATGAGGTAAAAGAGGCCCTTTTATAGAAATAAATGGGCAAGAAATTTCAGCTAGAAAGTGATGATGTCATGAAATATACTTTTGCCCTTAGGAGTCAGAAGAATTTTTAGATGAAGATGACACTGCCACTGATAATACAGATGAAAAATTACCTCCTTTTATACCTTTGGGGGACTGAAAGAATTTGCATTCTGATGGGATGAAACAATGAGCAGATCAAATTATGCTGATGGAACCAGCCAAAGATTAAAAAATAGATATTACCTAATTTGGTAATCATCCAATTTTGAGAGTCACTCAAAACCATGATGTAAAGTGCATCAAAGGAGCGCCATCACTCAAACCAGAAGCTGAGGTGACAACTACCAAATCAGGTAAGCAAATAATATTAAAAAAGGGTTCAATAAGCCAGCACCCAGAAGCAAAGACAAGCACAAAGGCCTTAAACATACAGGATCAGGGGTAACTACCTTGAGACAGAGCTCAAAGTTACAAGAGTTAGTACAAATGGATGAGAATACTATAGCAGAAGTCATAAGATGTCTGACTAGAAAACTGAAAAATTCTAATATTGGTACCAAAAATAGCATCTGTTTTTTAATATTCTATTCATTTCAGTTCTTAGATTCCCTCTGAAGTATAAAATACTTTGTTTTATTTTAGTATGAAACTTTTCTACAGAATATGAAGTTTATCCTTTTTTCACTTTTTTGTATAAAGTGTAGTAATTGTCAGTAACCAGTCTGAGATCGACCAATTGGGTAGAAGACACTCTTTGTTGAGGATACCTTGGTGCTAATAACGCCAAGGAAGAGGTTGAAAAGCTTCCCATTGAGTTCTAAGGGCCAAAGTATGTCAAAAATGTCTTAGAGTGTCAAGAAGTTTGCCATGGGCGTGGACACTTCAACCAATTAAATTGATTCTATAAGGGGTAGCATCAGGGAATGATTTGCTTAGTGAGAGTGATTTTGATGTTAGCAAAGGTTGTCTGGTGCTTAATTTTCATGGAATAAACCCCCTGAGCAGCAAGTTGGCCTCTAAAGTTAAGCAAGCTGAGGTTGGTGTTCTGGCTGCATTGACCATGACCAACTCGCCTGGCTTGTACTCAGGGCCTTTGTGGTGTTTGAGGTCTGCATATACTTTGTAGATCCTCAAAGCATCAACAAAATGATCCTTCAATGTCTGGTGTATGTCTCTGAGATCTTTAATGCTATCATTGGCAATAACAACGGCGGACTCAATATGTGGAATCAGGTGAAGCCCAGGTTGTAACTATAGTTTGAAAAAAGGGGGTATGCATGTAGAGGTATGAGTAAGGTATTAAAGGAGATTTTTGCCAGCAGAAAGTGAGAGGCCCAATTGTTCTGTTTGGCGTTAATTACTATGCAAAAATTTCTCCAAACCTTAGTTTACCCTCTCTGTCTGCCCATCTGACTGAAGGTGAGAGGTTGTGTAGCGGCAGGGATGGATGAATAAGATGAAAAATAAAGTTTTTTATAACTGGGCAGTGAATTGCAGGCTGAAATCACTGATAAGCTCCTTGGGGAGGCCATGTAGGCAAAAGATGTGGTCTACAAAGAGGCGGGTTGTCTTAAAGGAGGTAATTGTGGTATTACAAGGGATGAAATGGGCCAGCTTGGTAAAACAGTCCACCACAATCATTACTGCGTCATAACTCCGGGACAAGGGAAGTCCATGATAAAGTAAACTGAGACTGAAGCGCAAAGACTCTTTGCATTTTGGAGGGAAACAAGCATCTCAGCGCCATTCAGGAAACTAGTTTTTGACTAATTATATGTCAAGCATGACTTTGTTAATTTGGCCACATCTGTGGTGATGTTTTTCAACTGTAGGAGCGCCGAACCAACTCAAGCTTCTTGTATTATTAGGGTAACCAGCAGTTGGAGGGTCATGAGCTTCACAAAAACAACCTCCTCTTGCGGGGGTTCAAGTGGTACCCACCAAATTGCCTTGATGGAGGATAACCCCATCTAGCAACTGATAACTTTTGTCCATGAGTTTGCCAAGCCTCTGACAGACCTGATTAATCTTTTCATAGTCAGCTAACAGGTGTTGGACAACCTCTCGTGGGCAGGGGTGTCATTATCCCCCTCCAAGGGTTCCATAATAAGCAGAGCGAAGGGTTGGCCAGTGGGCTCTCCTTCACCTGTTTTAGTTTAATCAACACCTGAGTATTGTGGGCGTCAACTAGTGATGGGTCAGGGGCAAAGGCAGAGTTCTGAAGTAGGGCATCTGGTTTAGGTTTTTGGTTCCCCTAATAAAATCATATTAAAAACAAACACTGATAGGAATTCCAACCACCAGGACTGGTGAGGGGACAGCTTCTTGGGGGTGCAGTAGTACATCAACTCCTTGTGGTCAGTGCATACAGTAAAGAGCCACTTAGAACCATGCAAATGGTGGCGCCAGTGTTGTACTGCATCAACAACAGCAAGGAGTACCTATCAAAAATAGCATTGTTTTGCTTCATCAGGGTCATCTCATAGAAAAGGAAGCATCAGGACGTTCCAACCCATCCTCACCCTCCTACAACAGAGCATCTCCAACTGCAAAGTTTGAGGTGTCAGTAGCGATAATAAAGGGGCGGCTGGGGTAAGTATATACTAACATCAGGCTGGACAAGAGTATGAACTTAGCGTCGTGGAATTTGACGTTTTGTTCTGTGGTCCAACTGAAAATCTTCATCCCTGAAGCGGTGTAGAGAGGGGCGGCGATTTAATAGAGCTGTGGGTAAACTTCTTGAGGAAGTTAAACGTCCCAATGAAGCTGAATAACTCTGTGAGGGATGGTAGAGTAGTATAATAGCGGATGGCTGCTTTCTTATCTGGGGAGATCATGTGCCATGGGAGAAGATAACAGTTCCTAAGAAATCAACCTTGGACTGGAAAAACTTGCACTTACTGACCTTAATTGTAAGGTTCTCCTGTAAATGTCTCTCCATGACAGATACAAGGTGGCGGGCATGGAATTCTGCATCTGGGGAGAAGACCAGTATGTTATCCATGTATGCAATCATGCAGGTACCTATAAGGTCTCCCAAGGCAGCATCAATGACCCTCTGAAAGCAGGAGGGGGCGTTCTTCAACCTAAAAGGCATGGCCCTGAACTGAAAGATGCCTTTCTGAGTACAAAAAGCGGTCACCCAAACCTAGCCTTCTTTATTGTGGATCTGGTTGAAGGCTTTAAAGCAATTCAACTTTCTGAACACCCTAGCCTTCTCCATGTAGCGGGCAATCTGCTGCTTCAAGGGGAGAGAATGGGGATCAGGTACCGTCATGTTGTCATATTGATATAATCAATGCATGGGCGAAATAAAACATAAGATTCTTTACAAATAGGAAGGGGATCACACAGGAAAAGATTTTTAAAGATTTGATCCTTAGAGAGCATTTCATCAGTACAAACTTTTAAGGTGGCCTCTTCTCTCAAGGACAATGGATAAAAAGGGTAGGATATCTTGATGAGGTCAATGGTCAACTTAAACCCATATTCAAACTTGATGTGCTTAGGGAGTGGACAAGCCTTAGGGGGATCAAACATGTCCGCATATCCTTGGATGCACTAAGGAAGATAAGTGCCAGGGTCAGGGTGACAGTCAGCTGAATAGAGGCTAGGCCTGCTTTAGGGGAAGGGCCCCATCTTCTTGGGAGTGCCATAGCACTTTCATCCACATAAGGGATGGTAAATGTAACTTCTTCAGGAAACTTCACATATATAGCAGAGTCCATAATATTGGTAAAGATGTCAAATTTTCACCACCAGTCAACACCTAGAATAACAGGGTACAGGAGGTTTTTAATCATGGATAAGCTCTCCACAAAGTGCCCATCTCCTGTAACAAAGCTACAGGTGATAGTATAAAGTAGCTTTGGATGGTTTGAGACGCCCCACCTTTCACAAACTGACCCACCCCTAAGGAAAGGTCCAGGAGCTCCGCCAGCTCTTGACAGATGAAGTTTTTAGTAGAACCAGTATTCACCAAAGTGAGCTCTTGAAAGTCCTTCCCAGAAGAGGAGAAAGTGTCTATGAACAAGAAATACAAAGAGGAGAATTTATTTTCTAAGGATCTAAGGGATGATAAGATGACAAAAGCCCAGAGGGTGATATGTAGGCGAGAATATCCCCTGAGTATTCAACAGCATATGACTTTTCATTGTCAGTGAGTTGTTCATGGAATTTGAACAGATTAGGATAGTTTTGAGCTCTATGTTAAGCGGGAGGGAGATCCTTATCACAGGAAACTACACCAGTAAGGACAGATAAGATTCTGGAATAGTCAGTCAAGGTGAGTTTGTCTTCAATCATCTTAATGGATATCCACCCAGTTTAAATAGGGTCCACCAATAAGGGTGACTCTGGAGTAATTGGAAAGAGCTGTTGAAATGGGTCATCAAGGCAACTGGTTGGACAAAAGCATGTGTCTAAAATGGCAACAGAGGGTTATGGATAGAATAAAACTAATTGCTCTAAATAAATGAGTTAGACTTACTAACCCCCATCGCTTTTAAGGTTAAAAGTGAGGAGTATTCTATGTGGTAAGGGTGCAGAGCTATTGGTGAGGAGACTACCACATATGATGGAGGTTTTAGTCTAACCTTCCAATGATCTCATTGATGGTTTCAAACGGTATTGAGATAGTACATAGGGAAAATATTTGATGGTCAGTTTGGAGAAGTCAATTACAGCTAGGTCCTTAAAAGGATAAGTTACATTGGGATTTGAAACTTGACTGGCGTCAGGTGTACCACAAATAGGTTCCCTGAGGGTGCACAACAGTGATAGAGTTGTCAAGTTCTAAGATCTGAAGTTCTGCAGTACAGCTAGGCTTGACAGTGCAGAATCTGTTGGACAGCATGGATGCAAGTATTGAGCAAGTTCCAGATAAGTAGGAGGAGGGTTATCCCATATGGCAAGGGCAGCACCAGTATTATCTAGGGACTTGCATAGGATGGCCATTTTCAAAAGTTCAAGAGATTCTACCATTGATGCCTTTTCTTGAACAAGCAAAGGTACTGTGCTGTAGTGAGGTCTTCTTGGGCCAAGTGGACAAGGAGTTATAGTCCTCAAAGTTGCCAGGAGGAAACTTGCAGGGCTTGACAAAGGTCTCCAACGCTGGGATAAATTTCAGGAGGGATTTATTAGTTTCACCAGTGTATATTAACATTTGTGATCCCCCTATAAAATTTCATGAGGCAGCAGCTGAAAAAAGGATTTCAGCTAAGACCTTACCTTGAGACTTCTGGCAGCCCCTCATGCTGGACAACATGGTGAAGATCTCTTTTTTAAATTTTGAATCACGTGAATAGTGGAAGGTGAGGCTGGTAGTGGCAGGTTTTCACACTGTATGAGCGGCTTTAGTGAGGGGAGCTTCACAACACCCTCATCACACCTTTGAAGAAAGTAACAACCCAGGACATGAGGGATACAACAGTACCAGATTATTGAACCACTTCAAAAGGGGACAACTCTGAGCGGGTTGGGATACTCTCTTCACCCAACTGGAGAATAAACTCACAATAAAGTTGAGGTTTTACTCATATATTGTAACAGGAAACTGAGTGCAGTGGGTCATAGGAGGGAAATCTTCAGGCAAAAGGTTCCATAATAACGCAAAGTGGCCAATCAGGATGAAGCAACGTCCTGTGTTATCTCAGTTTTGTTCCAAATAAATTTATTGAATAAGATGCACAAAAAACTGATGTCAACATCAGTGAAAAAAGTCCATGAAGTTGAGGTACACAGTGCATTTAAAAAGTTCTGGGACTAACGTTTTAAAGACACAACTTTACAAATAAATAAACTTTCTTTTATCATAATTTAACATACAACCTTTCCCTCTATATACATATTTATTTTTCTAAAACAATTGTTAAAAGGTATGCACATAGTTCCTATTTTGTATAACCATGTTTAAACCAGCTGTCACATTCTTCTGAATTGTCTCTACTTTATCAAAAGGATGAACCTTCAGTGCCACCTTCAGATTAGAGAACAGAAAGAAGTCAAACAGAGCCAAATCTGGTGAATAGGGTGGATAATTATAATCTGAAGGTGGCACTGAAGGTTCATCCTTTTTATAAAGTAGAGACAATTTAGAAGAATGTGACAGCTGGTTTAAACATGGTTATACAAAATTAGGAACTATGTGCATACCTTTTAACAATTGTTTTAGCAATATAAATATGTATAGAGAGGGAAAGGTTGAATGTTAAAGTATGATAAAAGAAAGTTTATATATTTGTAAAGTTGTGTCTTTAAAACGTTAGTCCCAGAGCTTTTTGAATGCACTGTGTAGGTTGCATAGGAACTGCAGCAGAATGTGTTGAAATAAGTTATGGCAGAGTCAGCGGAATAGGATATAGCATGGGAAGTTTTGCACCAAAGGGGAGTTTCATCACATAGTGGAAAATGGAGTCTGAACATCGTATAGGTTTCAACCAGTGTTTTCTTAATAAGTAAACAGAAAATATGGGAAAACTTCAGCAAATGATCCTAAACTTTCCTATAATTCAACTGTTTATCTAAAAAATACAAAGCTTTTCTCATCTTGGGCATGAAATTAAAATGAAAGATTCATGACAGTTCTAAAGTAAAAAGAACTTAATATAAGCTGTAAAATTGTCATCTTCTAGCAAAAGCAAGATTTTGCAAGTCTTTGCTGAATTCATTACCTCATGCCAGCTTAGTTTCTGATTTTTTGCGCTGATTTTTACAAGATTTTTTGTCTCTATAGCACTATCTTCCTCAGCCCTAGCTGGAAAGGCCCAAACCCATTATTAGTCAGTAACCTTAAAGAGGCTATTGGTGACCTTAAGGATTCTTTCCTTGACTCCAAGGGCTTTATTGGTCTTAGCTTTGGTGGTGTGTTATAAACCAGAAAAAATTCACTAATTATGACATCAATAGCAATGAGGGCAACAGTAAAGCTGTTAGTCTGAGTGGCGCAAGTGTAGTGCTGGAACAACATTTAGGCTATAACATTGCATGCTCATATTTAAACTGAGCAACTTTAGGTAACTCTGATAGTAGTTATATAAAAGTAAACTACCAATTTTAATCTATCAAATTAGATGGTTTGATGCCAAATAAATTAAATCTGATTATTTTATATATAGTTATATAAAAATTAACCAAAAATATTAAACAAAATTAAATTGCATCTTTTTAAGCTCCACTGATGAGCTAGACATAGGTTATTGTTTAAATTTATTCTTTTAAGGTTTTAAAATGGTACCGCATAGATATCTATCACATTTTAGATAAGTTTATCAAATAGTAGATATAAACCCAAGTATTATAATAAAAGAGTAAAAAATAAAAATCCATAGTATTTTTAAATATTTTAGTGATAACACCCCCACTTATACTATAGAATAAACTCAATGCAAATGTAAGCACTTTAAAAGTTTCTGGTTATCAGAATTTTGGAAATAAAACTCACTAAATAGTTGTTTTCATTAGCCCCACTTAAATTGCAGAATTATAATTTCAATGCAAAGGTAAGCAAATTAATAGTTTTTGGTTATTTAGAATTAATTCACTAGATAATTATTTTTTTAATTTAACAGTAAAAAGTAATCATTGGTTAATAGTATTATTAGATGTTTGATCCAGCATGACCTTCTTAAATTTATAATGTTTTATTAAGATCACCTTAAGGTAAGCATTTTTAGTGGTCTTACTTTTTTCTAAACATGTAGCTACTAATTCATTAAAGTAAATTAGATGTTTGTTTCAAATATGATTGTCTGAGATCAGATTTGTTCATCAATATTTTTAAAATAAGCTTTTATATGGGTATACTTATTTTAACTAGATGTATGTTTCCATTATGATTATCTGTAATCATCTAAAATGGTTGCAAATGTTTTAAGGTGAGTTTTACTTCTTGCTTAATAATATTTTTTGGAAATTTTATTGATTTTTATTTTTCACCATAAGCTCATAATTGCTTATATTTACTATCATTATCAGGGTAAGGTTTAATATTCTGATTTCTCTATTATAAAGTAAAAGATTTTTGATTTTGATTTTCCTAAAACTATCATCATCCTAAACATTTGCTAATATCATTTTCAAGGTAATATTTGATCTTTTCCACTTGATCTACTATAGTATTATTTTATTGCCTTATTTTCAAACAGTGATAGATTGGTGACAAGTTAAAATAAAAATTTCTCCAAATTTCTATATTTAATTAATTTAACTATTATCAATGATTATTTAAAAACTCTGCTAATATTACTTTTTTCTTATACTAGCTCATAAGTCTAAATTTCATCTATTTATCATATACCTATAAATACAGTAACTCTAGAGAACAGAAGGCTATTCTGGGCTTTTTAGTCTTGCTTTTCTAAAATTTTATCACCTTACACCTCTAAAAAGATTGATATCTCTCAAAGTTGACATGCAAACAAAAATTACTAATCATTCACCCAAAACAAACTGGATTTATTGAAGTAACCTAAAACCACACACCACTTGAGACCCATTTTAAACTATCAAATCAGACAATAGCTTACTACTTGCTAAAACAACTATCTTGATAATTAGCTAAATGACCAGTAACTGCTTATCAAAACCATCTAAGCTATCAAATCAACCAAATATCAAACTTCTAGGTCATAAAAATATATTAATTACCATTAAAAAATATAGAGTTTTCACTTAAAACATATGAGACTTTGTTATTTTATGTGGAAATTAAAAACTTATGGTAGAATATTATATTGTAATTAACCTAGTAGCCGTGTAAAATTTTATTGATATATTATGCCAGGAAGTTACTAAATGAAAAATGCAAGTTTTTAACACAAAAAAGATGGTAAGTTAAAGAAAAGCAAGTAAAAATTTGAATCTATCAAATATAAAAAATAATTACCAAACTGCTTGCAGACCATTGAAGCTATTGAATCAACCAAAGATCACCAAACTGTCAACTAAAACATCAATAAAGATGCTCCCCACTCAGGTGTAGAATAGGTTTGTAGCTTATATAGCATTCACCCATATAGGTAGTCCTGATAAGGGTAAAGTTTGATAACTCAGCAAGTAATAGACATGATGCTGCAAACACTAGATTATAAGTCTTTATTTAGTACTGGAGGATACAACCTGGAGTGAATATCAATTGCAAAAAATTCTCTCAAGTGGGGAATTGAACTTGGGTCCCACGTGACAGGCGGAGATACTTACCAGTATACTATCCAAGATAATTTTTTATTAAATTTTTGTCTTTACAAAAAAATTTTTATGTATAGCAGGAACCACCCTGCATAGCAACCTCCTTATCAGCCTTTTTAAACACTTTTCTTGAACTCAATATCAAGTCTGTCTGCCTGTCTGTAATCAAATCTTACAAGATCTATTTCAGACACTTATTGTTGAAAAAAAATTCTGAAACTAATATACAGATGTTGGCCTTAGATGACAATACAATAATACATCAAAAAATTAATTTTCATGTTCAAAATAAAAAGTTTTATATGTATCAAGTGAAACTTTTTATATAATTTTCATGGTAATCAGTATATAGTTACAGCTGAGCAGTTTAATATTTTGTTGATTTGAAATTCTCAAGTTTACCTTCCAGGGTAGCTAAATCTTTGAAATTTGACACATTTATGTATCTTCCATAACAATTCAATATTATATTAAAACTATGAAAAGTGTGATTTTTAATCTTAAGGTTAATCATTTATTTATAAATGCAATCACCTTTAAACTCTTCAAAAACAATAGTACTAAAAGGTAAGGAAACAATGGCTCATCCTAGCCAATATGGTTTCAAACTTGTTATGGGATTTATTACCCCACCTTAGCTTGTAATTACTAAAAAATATCTGGTTGATAGAATAACTATATATCTGATATATCTTTTTATATACTCATCTCAAAATCGCCATTGATATGTTTCATCATATATAGTATATAGCTTTGACTCAAATAAATAATTTCTTTCATATATAAAAGTTGTAATTTTTAATCCTTACTAGTCTAGTATATGTATTTTATTAAAATTTTAAATAGTCACTGAGAGACCATATTGATTACACATGCTAAAGAAAAAAATTACTTCAAAATTTTTCTTTGATTATAAATAGGTGGCTTTTGAAGCAGTATATATGCTGGATTCATAAATGACTAAGTTTTTGTTATCACTCACAGTATTGCCACAAAATGACTTAACCATAAATAAAGAAGAATAGACAAACATACATTGAGTAAGACAAATAAAGGCATTGCTGTATGGGAAAGTTTTTATTCAAGTATTTATATAAAAATCATTTATACTACAATGAATTGTGTGTTTGTTGTGATTTTTGCCCATATTCCCAGCCTGCTAGATTACCTGGTATCGCTAGGGGAAAATTCCCTAGGGCGAAGTGAATTGGAAATCAGTTGGCCTGAGTTTTGGAGGAACTACATTTGGGGAATTTTGAAATATTCGCCTGGTTATATCCATCAGGGATCTATCCAGATAAATAAAGATCGCATTAAGAAGAGTTGCAAATAAAATAGGGGCATCAGATAGTGATTAACTATCAGGTGTCCTAATTGGGATCAGTCAGGTTTCATCACAGACTGATTGGGAATGAATAGTAAGTTGCAAGGCGAGTGATGCTGCCTGCAACTAGCAAATTGATCAGTTGGTGAGTGACCTGCCATAATGGGTATAAAACCCATTACCTAAACAGGTCGCTAGCCAATTATGGTTGGTTCAATTGAATCAAGAGAAAAATGTTAGAAACACATTTTCTGACTCTTTCCATTTGAGGTCTTGAGGATGTCCAATGATGGAATCCTAGCCAGGATGGGGAAGACCATTGTTGCTGAGACAAGGATGGGTGATTCAACAGCAACGGCTGCTGTTTCATCAAAGAGGTGTCAACTGAGGGTTAAACAGCCAAATCCCCCACTATATAATTCCTTAGGATTTACTATAATAAAAAAACATTATCTACAAAACCCAGCTTTTAGATAAATAGTAATATTATTGATTTGGTGTATAGTTAGACTATCAGCTTCTATTGTGTTGTTCTATCTCAAGGATATTATTGCAGAGGGCAATAATTGGAAGACTCTCAGAGAGAAGAGAAAAGATCTGAGTGGGGATCTAGAGATGAAGAAACCACAATCAGGATAGCTGCCAACTGTGTGTTGGGCCAAGAGAGACTGTTGGGGTATCTTAGCAAAGATTGAGTGGACAAGAGTATAGGGAATGAATCCCTACAAGTACGACTTCAAGAGTAATTAATTGGAAATACTGGCTGAGCGTTGGGCCAGAATATAGTTCAATCTCAACTATGGATAATAGTCTCCATACTATTATCAATTAATGATACATTCTATACAACGCGACAAAGTGCACAAGGAAACTGAACCTGTGCAGTAAAAAGGGTACTGGGTTGCCAGACAATAATCAACCTGGAGTAAATTTTTACAAGTTGGTTCTCACTAAAGGGGTAGGTGAGTGATTAATCTAGTATAATGTCATACAAAAAAGAGCTACGCAAGCTGTGGACCAAGATTGCCACTGTAAATCATAAATGCCTTAAACTCAGCAGACCATTGGGAGTTCGCACCTTAGAAAGAATAAGTCGCCAAGGTGGAGGAAGGAGTAGAGAATGTAGCCAACTTTGGGAATGAGTTACTCAGCAAAGTATACTCGTTGAAGAAGAAAGAAGGGGACCTCGTTCAAGAGGTCCTATACCTGAAAACAGAGCAAGGAGCGGATAGTGTTTATTTAAGAACATTTGGTGCAAATATTGAGAAATTAATCAAACAAGTGAAGGAACTTAAAACTCACAGATGTGCTTGTGAGCCCAATATGGCAAGCGATGCTTAAGACGGAAGTCCTCACACAATACTTGGGAAGTCAAATACCCCAAGAAACATGCCACCCACTTTTAATGCCATTTTGGAGATTGCTGGGAAGTTGATATTACTGGACATTATGCTACCCATATCAGTGGATCACAGAGGAATCAAGATGAGTCTCAAAGTTTATGAAAAGGGGATACACAAATTATAATTGAGCAAAATGAGAACATTCAGCGAATTGAGAGGAATCACACCGAGATTTGATATGAATGAGAGCAACTAAAAAAAGGAAGAAGAATAGAAGATACCAAGCTGAGGATGCATCCAGCTGGGGAATCAAGGTATAAAGAGCCTGATGGAAGGTTAAAAGGGGATAGTCTTTGACGAGGAAAGAGAAGTGCAGAACAGTCTGCGAGACATCTAAAAATAAAGAAAGAAATAAGGGGCAATAGCTCCATATATAATTTATTTAGTTTTATTACAAGAACTGGCAAACCTCATATTGTTCAATTGGGTTGCTCAGTGGCTATACCCTGTGCAAATTTAACTCGCTGACAGCAGACCCAAACGCTGAGAATTTAACAGTGGTGCTCACTACAGGGGGCCACTTAGCAACTATAGCGGGGAAAGTACAATGACAAATCCTCATATGCTATGACCTAACCTGATCAGGTTCCAAGCATGGCATGCTGAAGAAGCCTGGAGGACACCTAACTCAGATCCAACATTGTTTACTATTACCAAACCAGGGGATAATGAAATTATGATTACTGTGCAATTTGAGAATTTTCCAGAGCTGATGACTAACCAACATGGACGCTCCACAAATGTGACTCCACAAGAACTAAGAATTATTATGGAATGGTTGTTGTGCGGGTATCGCCTATATGAGGATAAGAGTGGGGAAAATGCTGTGAGTTTGTTTTATAACCAACGCAATCAAGAAAATTTATATGCGCTGTACATGTCTTATTTGGACGCCATGACTACAGGGTTAACTCACCGCCTTGGTACTCATGGAATTGAGGAATACTTAGTCGCTTATGTGCAACCTTCAATTTGCCAGCTACTACATGTCCTGGCTCGCCATAACATTGAAATTGGAGATGCGTTGCGGTTCACTCAAGCACAACAGCACAATACCCGCCTCCTGCTAGACCGCCTTGATTGTTCGTTCTCAGAAATACAAGGGGCGCTGGCACAGATGGATCATTGTGTTGGGGATGTTTGCCGTCGATTGGACCTTTTAGTGCCACAGTTAAACTCAGAATTACCTCAAGTAATAAGAGAACTACTGGAACAGCATGGCCTATCCGCGGAGTGGATTCAGGACGTGACAACCTTGGGGAATAATACCAAGCACTGTATGATGGAGCTAGCCAATGGGCGGAAGCTCTTGAAGCCATGATTGCTCAGCTCAAGGAAAGAATTACCCTGATGGAACTGCAATTGGCGGCCCAAGTTGGCTCTCTATCAACAGAATTAGATCAACTCCATATCTAATGGGATACCCAGCAAACGTCTGATAACTCGCTTATTCTTAGGTCAACGTCCACTGAGTATCTCCAACTCATTCATCGAGTTACACAACTGGAAGTCATTAGTCAGGCGGAATGCCAACGAGCCTCCCCTCTCCCTATTAGTGAGACAAGTGAGTATGCAGACATGAAAAACTGCATTGATACCCTTTGATGGGCCGATGAGGAATCAGCGCAGGAACAATCTTTCCTTGTTAACCAAATAATAACGCCAACCAGCAAGCAGAAAATGCAAGACAACAACAAACTTGCCTGCATAATAGAATCAGGGAATTTCTTTCACAATTACAAACTATGGAACAAACACTGTATGAGGAAAAGGAATTCTGCTGATAAATTGCAACGGCAATATAACACGCTGCAACAAGAATGGTAGGATGGACAGTGTAGATGTGCTTTAGTCAAAACGTAACAGCTGATTAGAAAACAGTTCATGGGGAATACCAGAGCTGAGGGAAATAGGGCAGTTAGTGGTGACTCGGGGGAAGAATGATATGGATCAGCAAACAAATATCCATTGGGCGGTATGATGGACCCCCCACATGATGACACTTCTTCTGATTCCTCTTTGACGAGCTCAAGCTCATCTGGACAGCAGCATGGTAACACACCAAATGACGGTTCCCATAGTCACTCTGAATCCAGTTCACCTGGCCCTTGCAGCAGAACCCAAGAGCTGAGTGAATTCAACTGTATTAAAAATTTACCTCCTTTCAGTCATAATGGAAACCTACATGGTTATTTTAAACATTTCAAATTCTCTGTGGAAGGGGCTACTGATCAACGGAAAGTGAAGTTGTTACTGTCCACTTTAGATGTGAAAAGCGCTGACCAAGTGACCTGCTATATTCTAAATAGCTCAGTGTCTTATGCACAAGTGAAAGTGATAGTTATCCGGCTGTTTGGAGGCGCTAACAAGATGTCTCAACGGAAAGCTGAATTTATGACTATACAGTTTAACAAAAACGAGACCTTTTCAGAATTTGCCGAGTGGTTTTTGGTGGAAGCTCACATTTTACTTGGGGCTAATATTTTAACCACTGAGGATGTAGGCATAGTGATGATGGCGGCGGTCAAACCATATTGGGAACTATATAACGCTATGTCCCATGTGTTGGATGGGGATACTAGCCTCATTTGAATTGTGAATACTTTATGTTGACTCTCCACCGTGAACGGCGCCCCCAATATAGCCCAAAAACCCTCCATTGCCCCCGCTCCATCCTTTTCCAAATATTGGGCGCAGTGACTGGGATATCAGCTGCTGATACATAATCGTCGCTCATATGAGTCAGTATACCCTTTCCATCCCATGTACGCTTCACCAGTTTGACTATGACCATGGAACCTTACTGGCAATTCTCAACCAGGTCCTTCCAGCCTGAATTATATATGTGCACCTTTTATGAACACTTGCTTCCATTGCGGACAAAGAGGGCATTATTCAGCCAATTGCCCTATCAAACCACAAGTGTATGCAATGCCAACTATGAAAACTAAGCAGGGAAAAGCTCAAGCGGAGTAGAGATGGGATGCTCTACCTCTGCTAAGCTCAATTCATTTGTCTCTAATACCTGTCAAACAACTTCACAAGTAGAAATTGAACCTCAATTGGAAGCTTTGTTATACCAGCAGCTTTCACTGGATACCCCTGCTTCTGCTTCCAAGAGTAAGAGTTCACCCAATTGGGCTGAGCTCCGCCAAGATATGCAGAAACCATATGCGTGGCAGATACTGGAACAGACTGGCACCAGCAATGTGGATTCTTAGCTGAACGTCGCTCCTTTAATAGGGGTTAACATAGCTATTCCGGTTGAAAAAATTGCTAGTGAATATCCTCAGGTCAGCAAGGGTATTTCTTCATTTTTAAGTAACACAAGGCCCTTAAATGTACAAGTAATAAGCTCTGATGATTCATCTTACTTGTAATGTACTTATTGTGACATATTCGAACAAAACACAAAAATCTGCGTGATCATAGACATGGGAGCGCCTGTGAACATAGTCTCCACTCATTTAGTGGCTAAACTTATTTTGAAATCGGATGTGGACCATCGAGTAGTATACAGGATGGCAGGAACACATAGCACTGTGTTGGAAGGAGCATATAGCACGTTGCCCCTACGATTCAGGTCAGTCCAGGTATCTGCTCCGGCGGTGGTCTTGCCAAATAACCACTATGATATGATAATTGGCGCAGCTTAAATGGGGAAATTTGGCGTTTGGGATAGATATGGCGGAAGAAACCCTTACTATGTTCAGCCAACAGATTTCAGTATATTTTTCCTCTGGTGGAATCCCAATGGATCCAGTCCACTCCAGTCAGGTCAATCTAGCATACAGTGACAGAGTGATCCCTTTTCACTATCAGTGACTGAGTCGGTGGACCAAGATCCTCCCCAACCAGATATATGAGTATAAAGGAATCCTGCTTTGAGCAACGTGCCCTTTAAACTTACTGTCTGGACACCAGGGCATCATAGGGACTGGGCTCAAAGTCAAAGTCTCTAAGGGGCTTTATGGAGAAATCCTGGCGCCTCATCAGCACTCATGGCTTGAACCACACGTGGCTCTGGGGCTATTGCTTCCTGGGAATGGGGAGGTGAAGGTGCTGCTCGCGAACCTACAGAAGGAGACGATAACAATTAGGTGGCACCAAGTGGTGGCTTGCCTACACTTCATCCCTATTAAGGAAGTTTGACATATTCATGACTTTGGCTCATGGGAAGATCTTGGACTACCAGCTCGCATCTTGTTCAGCATACTGACTGTAGTTCCGCGAGAAGCGCTCATGGGACTATTGGCGGATCAGCAAGATGAGGCTATGGCATTATTTGAAAAGTATTGGGATATTTTTGCAAATAACGATCATGACTTGGGGTGCGCTCAAGGAGTGGTACATCAGATTGATATGGGGGATCACCCTCCCATTTGTTTGCGTCCTATTAGATGTTCTAGAACAGTGGAAGAGGTTGTCTCTGACGAAGTGGATAAGCTTATCAAGTAAGGGATGCTGGAGCCATCAAACAGTCCCTGGGCATCACCTGTGCTCATCGTAAAGAAGAAGGATGGCTCAAATCAGGGGGTTATTGACTATTGTAAACTCAATAACGTCACAAAGAATTATCTTACCCTCTTCCACGGATTGATGATGCATTAGACCAATTGGGTGGGGCAAATTATTTTTCCACCATGGATCTGATCTTGGGGTACTGGCAGATAGAATTGCCACCAACAGAATGGGAGAAATGTGCAATCATCACCTCAAGAGGGTTGTTACAGCCAACGCACATGCTGCAAGGATTGTGTAATGCTCCAGCTACATTCCAGCGTGCCATGGATATGATTTTAGGTGATTTAAAGCTGTCCTGCGTCTTAGTCTAATTTGACAACATCAATGTGTTTTCACGAACAATCACAGAGCATCTGGCTCACTTGGAGCAAGTGTTTCAGCGCCTCACTGCCGCTAATATCTTTATTAAGCCTCAGAAGTGCCATTTCTTTAAAGAGCAATTGGAATACCTTGGTTTTGTTGTGGATTCAAATGGGCTTAAACTACAACCGGCTAAAGTGGAAGCAATAGGCAAGATGACTCAGCCAGAAAATAAGTGGGACATTCAGGTGTTTATAGGAATGGATGGGTATCATTGACAGTTCATTCCCAATTTTAGTTATATTGGGGTACCACTTTTCGCTAATTTAAAACGCTCCTTTCAATTAGATGTAATGATGCCAGAACGCTTTTGATGTATTGCATACCACATTAGCAAGTGCACCTATATTGCAATACCCCAACTTTGATAAGCTGTTCATAGTACAAACGGACGCATCCTTAGCTGCTATTGGGGCAGTATTATCCCAGAAGGATGATGACGGTGTGGAAAATCCTGTCGCCTTCTGTAGTCAGAGCTTGAATTGTCATGAACGAAACTACACCATAACTGAGTGAGAGTTTAGCTGTGATCTACGCTTATAGTAACTTTTGGGTATATTTGCATGGGGTAAGATTTCAAGTAGTGACAGATCACGCTTCTTTGCGCTGGCTACAGATTCTGCATGAACTGGAAGGACGGCTTGCACGTTGGGCTCTGAAGCTACAAGCTTACAATTTTGGGATCTTACATCAACCTGGGGCAAAACATCAAAACGCGGATTGTCTATCTCAATTGCCCACAGTTGCTATCACAGCGGATCTGGCTGATATAATGTATGAAAAAATGATGGTGAACAAATACCAGGATGAGCCGCCACAAGTGATCAAGGTGTTAGATGGACTCAGGGAGGTACCTTCATGCGAGGAGGAGAATTATACAAGTGGATTGGAAACTTGACGCCGAATTTTCTAAGCCTTTAATTAGACCCTTGATAATTATTGATGCTCATTGCTCTGTAGGCCATGGTGGTTTGTGGAAGATGCTGGAGTTTTTGTGACCCCAATACTTCTGGGAAAGCATGCATTATGATATACTAGAAACTATTGGCTGTTGCCATCAATGTCAAGTTGATAAACTTTCCATAAGAAAACCACCTATCAATTAGTGAAGCCCAGTTCGCATGGCACACCGTTTCCATTGATGTAGTGGGACCTCTGCCAACTAGTGCCAATTGATCCAATTATATATAATTGTCACCATCAATCATTTGATCCAATGGGTGGAGGCCAGGGCTATTATTGACTTGGGCGCGGTCACCACTACTAAGTTTATTATGGAATGTGTTATACAGCGGCATATCTGCCCGCAGTTCATCCTGATGGACAATGGAACCAACTTTACTTTGCATATCCTGCCAAAGTTAAATGAGTTGATGGCAATTTGCAGGGTTTTGACCACCCCCTATTATCCAGAATCAAATTGGATGGTGGAGCGAATTAATGGAACCCTATTAAACATACTCCGCAAATTGATAATAACCAGCCCTCAGAATGGAGTGCTCTTCTACCTACCGCTGTGTTTGCTTATAATATCATCTATCATTCTGCCACTGGTAAGAGCCCCTTTCAACTGCTGTATGGATGACATCCGGCTCTGCTTGCCTTGCTATATTTGTGTGTAGAGAACACTGGTGGTGTGAATCCTCAGCAATATCTGAGGCAACTCATGGACACATTGATCAAGTTGCAAACTGAAGCCTACTCCACCAGTTTGGATAAGAAAATTCGTGACCAGGCGGCCAACCAGAAGCACCAGAGCAGACTTCCAATGTTTGCTGAAGGGGATTATGTGTTATTCCACAACCAGCATGGATTTGGACAAAAGAATAAGCTCTCCGACATTTGGGTCAGCCCATCTGAGGTTATTGAGAAGACTGGTATGGATGTCTACACAATCAAGGAACCTGCTGGGGGTCAGATTATCAACTGAGTCCATTCTAAGTTCCTTAGAGCATACAAACAGTAAGAGCCTATCATCCAGTCAAAGGGGGGGTAATGTCAGGAAGTTGATATGACTGGATGATACGCTACCCATATTGGTGGATCACAGGGGAATCGAGATGAGTCTTAAGATTTATGAAAAGGGGATACACAAATTATAATCAAGCAAAATGAGAACAATTGGCAAATTAAGAGGAATCACGCCAAGATTTGATACAAACAAGAGCAACTCGAAAAAGGAAGAATAATAGAAGCTACCAAGCTGAGGATGCATCCAGCTGGGGAATCAAGGTATAAAGAGCCTGATGGAAGATTAAAAGGGGATAGTCTTTGACGAGTAAAGAGAAGCGAAGAACGGTCTGCAATACATCTAAAATAAAGTAAGAAATAAGGGGCAATAGCTCCATATATATTTTATTTAGTTTTATTACAAGAATTGGCAAACCTCATATTGTTCAATTGGGTTGCTCAGTAACTATACCCTGTGTAAATTCAACTTGGTGACAGTAAACCTAAATGCCGAGAATTTAACAGAGATGAAGCCCTTAGTCACTCTGCAAGTTAGATGAGTAGCCAAACTGAGACAGTTGGCCAGAAATGACACAGAGGAATTTAGGGCAACGCCAAAATTGCCAACATTCCATTGAGATAACGCCACAGAAGTTTTCTGACTGTTTGATATGACCATGAATGGCTACAGAGATCATTAAAAGGCGTTGACGGGCATGAATTGCCTGGACACTGACTGTCAAATTTAGTGTTACCTCACCTGGAGGGGGACAGCTGGTCATATGCTGAGGCAAAGGCAGCCATCATGAAGGAGCTCAGGAGTCTGACCCACATGTCAAAATGAAAGCAAGAATTTATGGGAATCCAGTTCCATAAAGACAAGCATTTTGCTAGCTTCGCAGATCAATTTTACCAGGAGTCGCAGATCCTGTCCAGAGCAAAAGTATTGGATGACTTTGATGCTAGAATAGCTTCACAAGTGGCCCTTCAGCCCTATTGTGATTTGCATCATATGATGTCTTCCGTGTTCATGACAGAAATAACTACCTCACAAATGGTAGATAACCTGAAGATTTTGGGAGTTACATTCAATGCCCCAAATAGAATCTTCAAGTCCAATCCGGTACAAAATCTGAAATCCATGAAGGGAAACAAAGGAGCAAAGGAGGCTACCAATTGAACCATGCTGGGAAATAAGCCTGAAGAATTCAGACAGTCAAGCAAGAAGGAGAAGGTCTGCTATCTATGTGGCAGGAAAGGACACATTGCCGTACACTGTAAAAAGCTGAAGGATCAGATTAATGTGGTTCAGACCAAGGAGACAGCAGCCGCCAAGGATTTGGGAAAAGGGCCCGCTTCCTAGACAAGGAACAGTCTAGAGCAGTGGAGAAACCTGCTTCTCCCAATATCATGAATGAAGAAATTGATATTAGTGATCTGTTTATAGATGAAAAGCAGGATCAGCTATACCAAATGGTCAATATGGATACAAATGCTGTGACCAGAGCTGGGGCAAAGAGAATCAACTCCAAGATAATCCAGGAAGTTGCCCAGTTGTATGCCTGACAACTGGCAGAGAAGATTTGAACCACCAAGAATCCTGAAGAGTTATCCAACATCCGTTTAGATGAGGCTAATCTGTCTATCCCCTCAGCACAATAAAGGAATCATTTCCTAAATTAATAGCACAAATTAATTACACCCTAAATTCAGCTAATAATGCCGCCATTCACTCAGTAAATACTATATTACAATACTTCAAGTGTATTTATATAGATATAAAAGTGAATTGAGTGAGGGTGAGGGAGAATGTTGAAAGCGTAGCACCCATCAATATTGTTTTGACCAAGCTGGTAAAGAGGATGAAGATATTGCTGGACTTGGAACACAAGAGAAAATTTGGAGCAGCTAGCACGAACACCACCGTTTCCTGTGGAGCGTATAGTGTGCTGCCACTATGATTTGGGTCATTGGTGATATCTGCGCCAGCAATAGTTTTGGTTCGCCAGAGCTATGACATTCTTATTGGGATGGAGTTTCTATGGAAATATGGAGTTAAATGTAACTTCGAGGATAATATGTTGACCATCCTGGGTCAGACGTTACATTGGTATACCAGAAGGATGGTGAAGCTCCGTTTAATCAGAGAAATAACTTCATCAATCTGATATACAATGTCGGCATTGTCTCAATTTGATACCAATTAGTCGGTAGGTAGTGATGCGAAATGCTGGCGGAAATCCTAGAGAACTGGGGAATTTCACTAAGGATCGAGAATGAGAGGACCATACTGGCTGGATCGCAGATAATAGTCAACATGGGGTTGACTTTGGAGATTCCTGAGCTGTTGTATGGGGAGGTCAGAAGTCCCTGGAAGAAGTCCAGAGTGGAGCCATGGGTGGCTCCTGGGATAATAATGCCGGGTCATGGAGAAATTCGAGTTCTCCTGGCAAATTTGAGTGAAAAACTGATGAAGATCAAGAGGAATCAGATCATCGCGTTTATTCATCTGATCCTGACAGCCAAATTGAGATGATTCTATGATTTTGAGTCTCTCAATGAAATGGGATTACCGGCTGGGGTAGCCAAAAGTATCAACCTATTGGTTAATCAAGAGCAGCTTGCTGATCTACTGGAAGGCCAGCAGGAGGAGGTGCTCAAACTATTTGAGAAATATTGGGAAGTGTTTTCTCAGGATGACCATGATTTGGGATGCGCACAAGACATAATTCACAAGGTCAACACTGGGGAAAATTTTACTAATAAGGATGAGACCTATCTGAAGAATAAAAGCCACTAAAGTGGTAGTGGAGGATGAAATCAGCAAGCTAGTGAAGCATGGGCTTCTAGTTCCATCATCAAGTCCCTGGGAAAGTCCGATTTTGTTCGTGAAGAAGAAGGATGGATCAAACTGGGTGGTGATTGACTACCAAAGGCTGAACAAAATTATGAAGAAGGATTTATATCCCCTACCGAGGATTGATGATATGCTAGATCATTTAGGAGAAGTGAAGTATTTCTCCATGATGGATCTTATCTCAGGATATTGGCAGATTGACTTGCCAAAGGAAGACCAGGGGAAATGCGCGATTATTACCGCGCAGGGGCTATACCACCCAATGAGGATGTCCCAGGGTCTATGCAATGCGCCTGCAACGTTTCAGAGGTCCATGGCTGCGATATTAAGCAATCTGAAGTTGTAATGCATCCTGGTATATCTGGACAATATCAACGTGTTCAGTAGGACATTTACTGATCACCTCCACCACTTTGAAGAAGTATTTAATTTGACTGTCCACAGCCAACCTGAAGATCAAGCCAAGGAAGTGCCACTTCTTTAAGAAAGAGTTGGAATACCTGGGATTTGTAATCAACTCAAGTGGATTGCAGCTGCAAACCCAGAAGATAGCAGCTATAGAGCGTATGGATGTACCAAAGAGTGTCTGAGACATCCAAATGTTCCTTGGGATGGTCAGATAGTACAGAAGATTTATTCAGGACTTTGCCTGAATAGCTGAGCCTTTATTCCACCTATTAAAGGTTCCAAAAAAGGATTTGTATGGAATGAAGAGGCCCAGGACTCCTTTGATGAGTTACGCCGGTATTTGATAGATTCACTAATTCCGAAATATCTGAATTTTTATTGGGAGTTTATCATTCAAACTGATGCTTTATCGATGGCAATTGGCGCCATACTGAGCAAAGTAGACAAACTTGGGGACGAACATCTGGTGGCGTATGTGAGCTGGACACTATCAGCCACTTAGAGGAACTACACTGTGACTGAGCGTGAATGCCTTGCAGTCACTTACACATGCAAGCAGTTCTAGGTGTACATCCATGGAACGCACTTTAAAGTGGTGATGGACCACTCTTTGCTGCGTTGGCTGCACAATCTAAGAGAACCAGAAGGACGACTGGCCTGATGGGCGCTTAAGCTTCAGGCTTATGATCATGAGATAGTCCACCGAGTGGGGGCTTCTCACCAGAATTTGGATGGCTTATTGTGGTTGCCAATGGTCCAGTTGGTATACCTGCAGGCGGATGAGCTATTCCAGAGAATGGTTGAAAAAAAGTGGGGACAATCCCTGAGAAATCCAAGGTGCGCTTCGAAAAGCAATGGAAAACACCAAGACTATGGATAACAAGTATTCAAGAATATCAATGGGAAGAGGCTATTATTCCCAAAACTGTCAGAAAGAGCAGCAATAGTACAAGCAGCTCACAAGGTTGCCGGGCATGGAGTCCTGAGAAAAACAACTGACCATATTCACCAGAATTATTACTGGGAATCAATCAATTACAATGCCGCGGATCATCTGGCTTGTTGCATGGAGTGCCAGCTGCACAAACCACATAAGAATACAACTGGATACTGACTGGTCCGCCCTGGATTTGCCTGGCGCATGGTGTCCATCAATGTGATGGGACCGCTGACAATGAGCATAGGGAAACAAGTACATCATAGTTGCCATCGACCATCTGACAAGATGGGTTGAGATGAAGGCCCTAACCAGAGTAGACGCTACCAGTACCGCGAGGTTCATTCTGGATCAAGTGGTATACTGGCATGGATGTCCGCAAGTCCTGCTGAGTGACAATGGGACCAACTTCACATCTCATGTGATCCTGAGGTTAAGTGAAATAATGGGGATCCAAGGAGTCATGTCAGTACCATACTAGCCAGAGATGAACAGACTGGTAGAATGGGTCAATGGAACGCTGGCCATGACGCTGAGGAAGCTAGTCACAGGGAGAACTTCCACGTGGGGAATGTGCCTGAGTTCAGTGACATTCACCTACAACATTAGTCATCATATGGCGAAATGAAAGACATCATTTTGAATTATTATATGGAAGAAAGGCCACGTTGCCGCTGATTTTATATTTGGTGGTGGAACCTACATCAGGGATGAGTACTGAACAATACTTGAACTGACTGATGATTATCCTGATCAATATGCAATCACAAGCATTCGATACAACCTTGAAGAAAAGGATACAAGAAAAATTGATGGATGACAAGAATTGACCAGCATTAGAAGAATATCCAATAGGGGAAAGAGTTGCCTATTGTAATATGCATGGTTTTGGATGAAGAAACAAATTAGATGCATTGTAGTCAGGTCCATTTAAAGTGATCACTAAGACAGCGACTGATGCTTACTCCATCAAGAATCTTTTAGATGGAAGAGTTGTAAATCAAGACCATGCTAATAATTTAAAGCTATGAATCAATGAAAAAAATAAAAGAGTTTCCAAAGGACCGATGAACCATTAAGTTGGTTATGTCCTGATTAGGTCAAGTCCAAAAAAGGACCTCTGAACCAAACTATATGGTAAGTCCGAAAAAAGGACCTCTGAACCATGGAAAACTGGCAGGTTTAAGTACCCAGGACCCAGTTTAGGGGAAAAGATGAACCGCTGAACCAAAACAAGGTCAAGTCCCATGGTAAAAAAGAATAAAGATAAAAAATGATAAAAGATATTGAAAAAATATAAATGCATAGATGAAAAAGCTTATATATTTTTTATTTTTTTATTGATCGTCCTCAGTACAGAAATGATTCCACTAATGTTGCCTATTGGGGGAGGGAGGATGGATCGTGGTAGGAATAAATATCCTGTCAAAATTGATATGCAATATGATGCTTATGAGGGTGAGACCTAAATGAAACCACACTTGTTGAGTGGACGCCGAGCCCTAAGAAAAGCAACTAGGGGAAGGGAAATTGAGATGTCAGAGGAAGCCAATTGTGAAACCCTGGAGTGGGGAGAAAAGAAACAGTATTAAAAGAGGCAATTGGTGAATAACCCCAAGTAATCCTGATATGGCACCAAGCTGGAAGATTACTCCCGAGCGCCTGTTGATGGGCTTCATTAAGGACACTGGACATGTTGGCCAGCAACGAAGAAGGGATGCTTTATGGGGGTTGCCAAATCATGCCCCCTATCAATGCCATCAGCGGAAGATACCAATGGGAAGCTCTGGAGAAGAGATAGTCATGCAGAGAGCAGATTGCATCCTGCAAGTGGCGACTACAGGCTCCTAGGAAGCTAAATCTGAATGAACAGTGGAATCCAGGTGAGACTGGAAGCTTCATGGACCAACTTTGAAGAACTTGGCCAGAAAAGTGAAGAGCAAAAGCGGCAGTATCCCAATCCAGAAGGTTATCAAGATCAGAGGGATTCAGCACTAGAGTCAAAACCTCGGTGACTTGGTCCCAGTGTTCAGCGTAGGGGATCTCAAAGTGAATACTGTTACTGATTGAGAGCTTGGAGACCAGAACAGCGGGTTTGTAAAATTTACTGAGTCAGAAGAGGAACTCAGGGAGCAGGTCCAACCCTGCCAGAAACAAATGATCCAGAGCAACTGGCATAACCTCTGGAGCATCTACAATGATGTTTAGAGCATCAGCAAAAGGAGCCAAATCCAGGAGAGTTTTGAAGTCCAACTTTGAAATTGACGGCAGAGGAAGAGTCAGCCAAGAGTTGTTCAAAATGATAGCCAGCCTGGTTTTAGAGGGATTATTTACCATTTCCAGTAATTTGATGGAAGGACTAGCCGCTTGCGCCAGACTAGGCGTATGAGTCCTGGAAGGACCATAAAAGAGGTTCCATCAATCATCCCAACTCATCTGCTGGAAGAGATGGAGGTCTGGATCAGACAAATTATTGAGGAGCTGATGGTACCGAGACTCAGAATTTGACATATGAGCTGGATGAGAGAGGGGATGTCAGAATTGTAAAGAAGTTGACATTATGCACTCTATAATCCATTAAGCTCCAATTTTGGGGAAATTAATCTCATAATTAATGAGATAAGCTCTTCAAAAGAATTAAGAATGACTTATGCCAAGAGTTTATGAGCAAAATAACAAGGGCGAATAAGAAATAAGCATTCTTAATTAAGCCATGAAATGAACATTGACGGCAAGAGTCTCCTGTCTAGGATGAGGAGAAAATCAGGAAATCAAGGACGCTGGACCAAGAATACTTCTTATGACAGTGGGGCATATACCCTGATGGGGGGAAAACAGATCCCAGGACTAATATTGTCATGAGTAAATCGATCAGCCCAGCATGACAGCAGGTTGTGGGGACCGCGCTCTGAGAAGGTGGTAGCAAGGAGGAAGAGGAAGAACGCCATATGCTGAAGGTTGCCCTGAAGAGCGTTGAGTATTAATGAGTGTACTCCGCTTGAACCAATGAAGTATTTGACCAGGTGTCTGAAGCGGTGTTCTTATGCCCCAGTCCTTTTCTCACTGGAAATCTAGGCAAGAGGGGGATGTGTTGGGATTTTTGCCCATATTCTTAGCCTGCTAGATTACCTGGTATCGCTAGGGGAAAATTCCCTAAGGCGAAGTGAATTGGAAATTGGTTGGCCTGAGTTTTGGAGGAACTACATTTGGGGGATTTTGGGATATTCACCTGGTTGTATCCATCAGGGATCTATCCGGATGAATACTTAGGATCTCATCAGGCAGAGTTGCCAACAAAATAGGGGCATCTGATAGTTGATTAACTATCAGGTGTACCAATTAGGATTGGTCAGGTTTCATCACCAACTAATTGGGAATGAACAGCAAGTTGCAAGGCGATTGATGCTGCCTGCAACTAGCAAATCAATTGGTTGGTGAGTGACCTGCCTTAATGGGTAATAAGTTTCATTACCTAAGCAGGTCACTAGCCACATATGGTTGGTTCACTTGGATTGAGAGGAAAACGTTAGGGACACATTTTCCTACTCTTTCTGTTTTAGGTCTTGAGGATGTCCAACAATGGAATCCTAGCCAGGACGGGGAAGCCCATCACTGCCAAGATGAGGATGGGTGATTTGAAGGCAACAGCTGCTGTTTCATCGAAGAGGTGTTAACTGAGGGTTAGACAGCTGAATCCCCCACTATATAATTCCCTAGAATTTACATAATAAAAAACAGTATCTACAAAACCCAGCTTTTAGATAAATAGTAATATTAAAGATTTGGTGTATAGTTAGACTATCAGCTTCTATTGTGTTGTTCTATCTCAAGGACATTATTGCAAAAGCAATAATTGGAAGACTCTCAGAGAGAAGAGTAAAGATCCAAGCGGGGATCTAGAGATGAAGAAACACAATCAGGGATAGCTGCCAACTGTATGTTGGGCCAAGAGAGACTGTTGGGGTATCTTAGCAAAGATTGGGTGGATAAGAGTATAGGGAATGAATTCCTACAAGTATGACTTCAAGAGTAATTTATTGGAAATACTGGCTGAGCGTTGGGCCAAAATATAGTTCAATCTCAACTATGGATAATAGTCTCCATACTATTATCAATTAATAAAACATTCTATACAACGCGACAAAGTGCACAAGGAAACTGAACCTGTGCAGTAAAAAGGGTACTGGGTTGCCAGACAATAATCAACCTAGAGTAAATTTTTACATTGTTCATTTGAATATATCTTCTCTATATTTTAAACCTTTATAGCTAAATTTTTCTCTTGTGAGTTGCTGATTAATATTTTATTTTAAAACATTATCAGGATTCTTATAGCTTTCCTTCATAGGTATATAATGACAAACATGTAATGATGAATAAGGGTTACCATTGTATAGTACAACCTTTAGCCTTGTTTTAATTTACTATGAACAGTCTCCATTACTTCCCTTTCTATTAAAATTCTAAATTTGTTTATTAAGCTAAAAGTATCAGAACAGTATGCTAAATCATCTCCTATTTGAAATATTGAGAAGATTGTTGCTCTCATGTCTTATATGTTTAAATGCTCATTCCTGCTGCCAATAAGTTCCTTTATTTTCAGTCTTGATCAAAAGAGTATTATTATTTCCCTTGTTAGGCCCAGATATCTAACCAGATCTTCTAGTCCTTTATAATTAAATAAAGAATGATACCTTAAGAATAAAATCCCTAACCTAATTTTACCAATACCATGGTTTACCCAGATTTGTTTATGAATATAAAATTTTTACAGACAATCCTGTTCATGTATTTTTTTTTTAATAAAAGGTCATTGATAAGTATAAGTAATAGAATCTATTGTATCCCCATAAGACCACCAACTACTTAGTAAAACTAATTAACTATCAAATTAACTAATATTCCAATTAATTACTTGAACCATTAAGTCATTGATTCAACTCAAAGCCATCAACTACTAGTTACCCAAAATCAATTATTGAGTTATAAAAAAACCAAAAACTTCCACCCACAAATTAAATCTTTAAAATATAGGATTAAATAAGTACCAAAATTCTCAGCCAAATTAATATACAATCACCATTAGAAACATATTTTTAAAATCTTATATAATAACTGATATTAAAAGGGTGGTTAGCCTGGCAGGTAAAACTGCTTTCACCCTAGTGCAGGTTTTAAGTTTAAAACCTGTACTGGCTTGAAAAATTCTCATTGTGGTATTAGTCCCAAGGTCAAACCACCTCAAATATATATTACAATAACTGATATTACTATTATCATGATTCTAATAAAAATAGTGTATCATCATAATAAAACTTTATTAAATTTTATGCAAGTTTTGTGATTTTGGTTTATTTGTTCATGAGATAATCATAATATATAAACAAATAAACATAATGATACTTTTGACCAACTTTAAAAGAGGAGAAAGTTTTCAATTTGACCTGTACTATGTTTTTTTTGTTGTTTTATGTTTGTATGCTCATTACTCTGAACTACTGAACTAATTTAGATGAACTTTTGCAAATGAAAGAGGGTGCCTTAACTTAGGTCCATTTAAATTTTGTAAGTACTTGTATAATATAAAAAAAGTTTTATATATAAAATGTGAAAATCTATATATTCATGGTAATTTGATATATCATTTTTTCAGAGCACTTAGTGGGTATTTATTTGTTTTAAAGCTTTAAATCTGATGTCAATCTTAAATCTAAATCTTTTTTGATAGAAGGACATTGATAGTTGTATTTAAAATTCAACTGGAAGTTCAGATTTATGATCCAATCTGTAAGTCCAGGGGAATTTCCCCTGTGCATAAATTAGTCACTCTTCCCGTTTCTGAGTAAAAATGGTCCAAAGAGGGTGGCCATGCCCCTCATCACCCAGGGCAATCTCGCCCACATGGTAGATGAGCGTTGGGTAATGGCCTTCCCTCTCCAAGTCCCTCCCCTGGTACCTTCATTCACCACAGCTGAACTCATTAGATGTACTATGGAAATCTATACCAAGATCACTGAATTAAAGTTGATCACTCTGAAACTGATGGAAATTAAGCCTGACAATTGGAATCTTCATAGCCAAAGAGGGATGAAGATTGAGTTATCAGCCAGAATTGCTGACAGTTTTGATTCACCCAGCAGTGCAATCATCAAAATTTACCTCTCATAAAATTGTCAGGGATGATCCCCAACATGCAGGTATTAGCATCAGATACCATCAATGATAGTTTGAAGCTCCCTTCCAGCAAATTGGAAGTTGCAGCCAATGCAACACTTTTGGTCAAACAAATGGCCCAGCGACCAGGCATGAGTGGGTTGGGCATCCTAATCCCGTTCCCAACCAATTGGGACTGCCCCTACATGTGGTGACCTTGGGGGATTCCCACTGCTCGTCGGGCCAGATGCTGTCATGCCAACTGTCAGAAATGCAGTTGAGCCTCTGTTCAGGTGTTTGAGGTGAACTGACAGTGACTTGGCCTGCCACCAAGTCCTTCAATGTCAGTTCCTATTGAGCTTATCTGCCCCCATCCCCAAATAATTTGCCAATTAAGTCAAACTTGAGGGACCCAATCCCTGATTTTCCCCACATCAATTGACCACTACTTAATCAGTTGTATCACACTGAGAAAATTGTTGGTTGATTTTCTTTCTTCATTTTCCATTAAAAAATTCTTTCCCTAAAATTTTATTTTTTATGTTGGAAAATAAACCACCCTTTTCCGCTGGCACTCTCACACCCCTTGGGGTTAATGGCCATATTTGTCTGGTATACTATCATGTGCCTGTATGAGATTCTGGCCCACTGGCAGTTATTGGAAAAACTTCTCTAGTTTCATATCCGTCATACCATCAGCAGTGCCTTTGGCATTCTGGTTTGCCATTCAGGTGCTCTGGCACCTAGGCTGGCAGGCCAGTCTAATTCTAACTTGCTATTTGCCTGACATAATCAACCAACCGTTATTCCTAACCATTTCCACCTTTCTTATAGATATTGAAATAACAATGGTCCCTTCTTTTCAGCTGAACCATGTTGGGAAGAAACTTTTTCCTTGTCCATAATAGCATTTTTCCACTCAAAATATCTAATCCACACCCCATAGTCACTGCGGCTATTGTGCCCATGTCAGTAGGTTCTGCTAATCTGACTTGCAACGAGCTTACTACCCCTATGAACCTAGCAGTTACCCCTGACCCCACTACCATCTCTTTGGTATCACTGGATTCAACTACAACTACCAATAAAGAGAACTTCGCTTACTTATTACTCCCCATGAAGATTAGTGTTGGGTCAACCATGTATCATTTGAGGCTTTGGTGAATACCGGAGCTGCGGAAAATTTTATGAGTGTTGAACTAGCCCAACAATTGGAACTTGACCTAGATAAAGGTCCTTCAGTGATGGTTGCTTCTTCAGCCTCCCAGACCTCATACCTAGTTCTCCAGCCAGTTTCATTCTCAGTACATCAGTTCAGCTTCTGTGATCAGTTCTCAGCAATGCCAAACTTGGTGTTCTCAGTTATTCTAGGAGTTGGATGGTGGCACCGGCAACATGTGAGGATTCATCTTGAGTCATAAATTGTTGTCATTTGATAATGTTCAAATGGAGGGAGAATTTTCTTTAGTTAATACTCTCAAGAAAACCCATGGCGTAGCTCCATCACTTCCCTTGCCTCTCCTGCAGGCCTTTCATCCGATTTTTCTGAAAGTTTAATGCACTATCAAAGTATTTTTGATTCAGAAAAGGCAGATCATCTGCCTCCTCATACTAAATTTGACCTGGGATTTTGTACGATGGTGAAGTTGGTAAATATCAACTGTCCTTTATATCTTCATACAGCGGAGGAGGAGGTTGCACTTAACACTTGGTTGGATGATATTCTAAAAAAGTTTGGTTGTTTTAGGGAATATTGCCATTCGCATCTCCCATAGTCTTCACTAAAAAGCCAATGGCTCCCTCTGCCCCTGTGTGGATTATGGACATTTAAACAAAGTTACGGTTCATGATCCCTACCCCCTGCCTCTGGAGTAGACTATCAGCCAAGCAATCGCCAAATCATGTATGTTCTCTAAACTGGATCTCAACAATGCCAGCAATTAGATTAGGGTAATGGAAGGGCAATAATGGTTAACAGCAATATGGATGAAGCGAGGCATTTTACAATTCTGCGTAATGCCCTTTGATCTGAAGAATGCTTTCACTACGTTTCAACGAATGATTGACAGTGTACTGGGCAATCTCTGGTTCACTTTCACAGTCGCATATATTGATTATATCTTTTTCACTCCCCAACTCCCAAACAGCATACTATTGACTTGGAAGCAGTCGTGGCTGCCTTGCACAAGGCGGGCTTATTCGTCAAGCCTTAAAAATGCAAGTTCTATAAAGATAAAGTTACCTCCCTCAGGAACCTCATCCTTAAGGATGGCTATGCGATTCATTCTAATAAGTTGGACACTATCCGTGAATGGCCTACTCAGACAAATAGAAACAATTACAGAGTTTCTTGGGAACCATTATTTTCCTAAAATTTTTTCCAGCTCTTTCCCAGTTGGCAGCCCCACTCCACCCCCTCACTGGCAAGAACGTATCATTTTGTTGAATGCCCAAATGCCAGCTGGTATTCAAGTCAATCAAAGAAGTGTTTTTATCCCCTCCCATCCTGAAACACGCGGATCCTGCAATGATGTATATTGTTGTTTGTGACGCCTCTTCAGTGGCAGTGGGGCAGTGCTGCTCCAATAGCACAAGGGCTTGGAGCATCCAGTCGCCAACTTTTCCCAAAAATTTACATCTACAGAGCAATCCTTGGCCATCTATGATAACGAGTTGGCAGCTGTAGCATGGGCATTGACTCATTGGTGGTACCTGTTACAGGGTGTCCAGCATGAGTTAACTGTTTACATGGATCACCAAGCTCTCTTATATTTCCATAAACCCCAAAAATTGGTGCATCAGCAAGCCCAAACCTATCAGGACTTGTGCAGTTTCAATTTAAAATACAAAATTATAAAAGGTGCACTTAATGTACTTCCCAATTTTCTCAGCTGCAACCCCGCCCACTGTCCCACAAATTTGGAGGAAGCAGACCTCATTACCATGATTCCTGCTGCTCAAATTTTGTCAATTGTTTTCCTCATTGTCTTCTCTGCTGCCCTTGCTCCTGACGCCCCGCTCATTGCTCAGGTCTTACCCAGCCAAATGACCTTCCCCAAAGGGGTGGGGTTATTTGAGCAATTGTCCCTCCAAAATCATAAACACTCCCTGTACTCTTTGGTGGAGGGTCTCATTTATTTCAGGTCGCAAAATTGGGTTCCCCCTCTCTTCAGATCCAAGGTATTTTTCGCGCATCATGACCCCCCCACATCAGTCATCTGTGCAATAAGAAATGCATTGACTTGATCAAGCGGACTTACAATTGAGCAGGTTTAACTAAAGAAGTTCTGGCCTGGATCGCCAATTGCGTTACTTGTGCTCAGGCTAAGTCAGACCGTTCTGGCAGAAATGGGCTTCTACACCCCTTACAGCAGGCGGAGGGTCCATGGACATTGGTGTCTGTGGATTATATTGATGAACTCCCCTGCTCTAATGGGTTTACGGCAGTGATGGTGGTGGTGGATCATTTTACTAAATTCTCTCTTTTTATTCCCTGCACTTCTACAATTACGTTGGATGAAACCCGTCTCTTTGTACACCACATGTTTTCAATGTTTGGTCTCCCGCAGGAGATCATCAGCAACCATGGCCCACAGTTCACAGCGCGGTTCTGGAGTGAACTCTTATCCATTTTAAAAATCTCCCCCTGTTGCTCCACAGCATATCATCCCCAGTCCAATGGGCAGACTGAGCAAGTTAACCAAGTCCTTGAACAGTACCTGCGTTGCTATGCTGCAGCTGCACAGGAAACCTGGGCTAATGAACTTCCCCTCGCCCAATTCGCCTACAACAACGAGACACATGCTTCCATTGGGTTTTTTTACAAAGTGACGTTAGGATATAACCCTTCCTTTTTGGTCAGACCCTGCTTTCATCCCAAGGTCCAAGCTGCCGCGGATCATGCTAAACATATCAGGTCTACTCAATCCTTAGTGCGGGAACAACTCACCAAAGCCATTGAAGACTTTAAGCGGTTTGTGGGTCAAAAGTGACTCCTGGGTCATGACATAACAGTGGGCTCATATGTTATGCTCGATACACATCATTTGAGAATGCAAGTACCCTCCTGCAAGTTTTCAAGTAAGCATTTAGGTCCTCACTTGGTGGAGGAAGACTTGGGCAATGGTGCGTTCCAGTTAAAACTGCCAGCCCATTGGAAACAGCACCCCATATTCCACGTTTCCCAGTTGTCACCTTTCAAGGGTACTGTTCCCGCAGATCCTGTGCTGATAATAATTGAAAATGTGGAGGAAGCTGAAGTGGAAGATATTCTATCATCCTGTAAGTCCTGTCAGTCCATTAAATATCTCGTGGACTGGAAAGGGTATCCAGCTTATGAGAACAGTTGAGTTAAGGCTCGCAATTGCACTAGCTGCATGGAACTGGTCAAAGCGTTTCACAAATTCCACCCAACACCCCCCATCCCCCCAAAAAGTCGCAATGATAATGGCGATTAAACTACCCAAGGCACACAAAAATGTGGCCCTCATGTAGTTCCCTGGCGGTGGTGCCCTCCCTTTGGAAAAAGGAAAGGGTAATGTAAGTCCAGGGGATCAGCCCCTGTGCATAGATCAGTTGCTATTCCCGTTTCCGAGCAAAAAGGGTCCAAAGAGGGTGGCCATGCTTCTCATCACCCAGGGTGACCTCGCCCATGTGGTAGACAAGCGTTGAGTAATGGCCTTCCCTCTCTGGACCCCTCCCCTGGTACCTTTATTCACTATGGCCGAACTCATTAGACAGATTATATAAATCTGTGCTGAGATCACCAAACTGAAATTGATCACTCTGAAACTGATGGAAATTATGCCTGACAATTGGAATCTGCATAGCCAAAGAAGGATAAAGATTGAGTCATCGGCTGGAATCACTGATGGTTTTGATTTGCCCAGCAGTGCAATTGTTGAAATTAACCCCTCTCAAAATTGTCAGGGATGACCCCCAATGTGCAGTTAGTAGCATCAGACACCATTGATGATAGTTCTAAGCTCCCTTCTGGTAAATCAGGAGTTGCAGCTAATGCAATGCTTTTGACCAAATGAATGGCCCAGTGACTGGGAATGGGTGAATTGGAAATCCCAAACCTGTTTCCAAACCAATTGGGACCGCCCCTACGTGGGGTGGCCTTGGGGATTCCCGCTGCTCATTGGGCCAGATGATGTCATGCTAACCATTGGAAATGCAGTCAAGCCTTGGTTCAGGCATTTGAGGTCAAACTGACTGACTCAGCCTGCCACCAAATCCTTCAATGTTGGTTCCTATTGAGCTTATCTGCCCCCATCCCCGAATAATTCGCCAGTTAGGTCAAACTTGAGGGACCCAATCCCTGCTTGTCCCTGCATCAATCAACCACTATTTAATCAGTTGCATCGCACTGAGAAATTTTGTTATAGCTTATCTTCCTTTATTTTTTTATTAAAAACCTTTCCCTAAATTTAGTTTTTATGTTGAAAAATAAACTGCCCTTTTCCGCCAGCACTCTCACACCCCTTGGGGTTAATGGCCATACATGTCTGGTATCTTATCATGTGCATGTATGAGATTCTGGATCACTGGCAGTTATTGGCGAAACTCCTCTTTTAGTTACATATCCATCATACCAGCAGCAGTGCCTTTGGCATTCTGGTTTGCGACTCAGGTGCTCCAGCATCTGGGATGTAAGGTTGGTATAATTCTAACTTGCTGCCTGCCTGACAATATGGTCCTCTAGGATAACGTTGGTTCAGGAAGAAGGGCGGACATAAGGGAGTCATATCTTATTTGACTCTCTTATATAGCAGCATGTCTTTGATCTGAGTGTCTCAGGTCATCTTTCAGAGCTTAGCTTGGACCTCAGGAGTTTCCAACTCTCAACGTTCAGGTCAACCAAATAGATCATACAGTCTGTCTTTTTTTGGGTCAGAGAAGCCAGAACCAGAATCATAGAGAGGCCATCAGCATTCTGGTAGATTGCGCCCATGCGGTGAACAAAGGTGAAATCATAACTCTTTAGCCTCAAGGCCCAACTGGCTAAACGGCCATCTGGGTCCTTCATCTGCTATAGCCACCAGAGTGAGTAATGATCTATAATACTGGTAAAGTGAGTCTCATAAATTATAGGGTTAAAATGTCTGACTGCTTTTAAGACAGACAGGCATATCCACTAGGTAACTCTATAGTTCAGTTTGTCCCTAATCAGAGTCTTGCTAAAATAGACCACTGGGTGGTCAGCCTGATTTTCATCATGCTGGGCTAGGATGGCCCTGACGGCAACATTGCTCACATCCATGAATAACAAGAACGGCTGATCAAAACACGGGTGGACTAAAATGAGCTTAGTACAAAGAGCAGTCCTCAACTTATTAAAGGCCTGTTCTTGTTCCAGCCGCCACTCAAAAGGCATGTTCTGCTTGGGGCAAAATTGAAGCTCAGCTAGGTCATCAAATTGATAAATAAACTGATGATAATAACCAATATTCCTGGGAATACTTGAATATCCCTTAGGCTCTGGTGGCGCGACATCTTTTCTATGGCATTGACTTTGCCTGGTATAGGCTAGATGCCATCCTTTGAGACATTGTGCCCCAAAAACTCCGCCTCTGGATGGGATAAGAAGCACATTTAAGGTTTAAGCTTTATCAAAGCCTTTCAGAGCTGATTTAAAACTTCCTAAGATGCTTTACGTGTCCATTAAGTTTTTGTGAGAAGATATTGATATCATAAAGATAGATGAGGACGCATGATAGCTTCAAGTCCCGAGGATTTGTCCATGACAAGTCGAAAAGTGGCTGGCGCATTAAAGAAAACCTGGGGAATCCTTGTGAGCTCAAATAACCCTTTGTTGGCTATAAGAACAAACATTACTTGATCTTCAGATGATGAGCTCCATTTGCCAATATCCACTGGCAAGGTCCATTGTGGAAAAGTACTGCAATCCAGTGAGCAGTCAGAGAGAGTAATCAATTTAGGACAAAGGATAAATGCCCTTTTTGGTGATGGAGTTATGCCATTGATAGTCCATCACCACCTGATAGCTGCCATCCTTCTTCCATACCAGCAGGAGGGGATAGGTCAAGGGCTGCGCGAAGGCAATAAGAGTCCAGCTTTTAGTAGTTTAAGATCCACCACCTGGTCTTCTTCAACCTTACTCTTTTGGTAAGGTTAGGACAAGAGGGGGGAACGTCCCCAGTCTTCACATGATGTAGAATCTCAATCAATCTTCCAAGGTCGTAGGTCAAGGCCAAACTATGTCTGAAACTCATTATTAATTCTTAACTTTGCGCTGGTGGTATTCAGTGAGATCCTTTTGATACTGGTGTCGACCAGGGCCACTGATGGAGGTGTCTCCAACCCAAAGTCCCTTAGGCTCCAAGATCTATAGACGATATTGACAGCCTCTACTAGTAGGAGGCGGACATAAGCAGTGGAATTGTTTTTGCCTACTACCCTTGGTTTGTTGTTAAGGTTAACCAACAACACTAATATAGACCTGGCATAAGCTGGATCTAGAATTTCCTGACAGGTTAAAATATTATTGGCGGACAGGTTGTCTAGGCCTCATATTTCCTGAAGGTATCTAAAGGGGATGTTTACATGTACTTGGGTGTTGACAATGACTTGGGAATTTGTAGGCATAGTGGTTGCCTTAGGTAAATAGATCAGCATGCCTTCTTATCCATCAACAGCAGGCGGGGGAAGCTGGAGTCAAGGGTCCCTTACATAATATTTGAGTCAATCAATTCATCCCTCACTCTCTAGTAGGCAAGCTCAGGCCTTGACCTCCATCTTAAAGTCACGGGAAGTTTCAATGATTGGTGGAACCCAATGCCCCAGTAAAGATAAAGATACGTCATCATAATGTACTACTGCTGAGTAGTCTCAAAGAAACTGAGTTCCAAGAAGAAGGTCATAGCTCAGGTCATCCAGTGTGACAGTGGGGGTGTTTACATAGAGCTTCACAAATCAGATAGGTAGGTAATAATAGGCCCTATAGATTGGGTACATTGCGGGGCAGCAGTGCCATACTCCATATAGTGTGGCAAGTCCAGAGAGATCTTAATGCGCTTCATCAACTTGGACGATATACACTTATGGGGGAACCACTGTCAACTATAGTGAGAACCAGAATCTTATGAACTTGAACTGTGATGCAGATAACCAGACCTCCAAACTGGGGTGGTGGTTTTAGAAACATGGGAGAGTCATTGGAAGACGAGTAAGTATCTAATTTCTCTACTATCAACAGGTACCAAATCTTCTTCTTCAGTTATGATAGCTTCAGGTTCATCTAATGCCATGGATGATTCTTGAGTCATGTAGGGTATGTCAGCATGTAGTGCCTCATCCTTCATGCTGACAGCCCTTTTCCCACCTCCTCAGCAAGTTGAGAAACATAGCATGTGTTGGCGCTGTGTATGAAACCATTGAAGTAGGTGCATTAGGGTCAAGGATACTTCTGGTTTTTGACCACGTTGACCCAAGGGCAGTTGGAGGAACCCAAATGGATAGCCTAGTAGTGCAGGGTTAACGCAGGGATCTCATTAATTACTTCATTGATTCCTTGGATGCAGGTGAAATATTCTTTTGGACTATCAAATGCATTTGAAACTCAGGATAAGACCCCAATGTGGAGATTACAGCGGTAATGGCGTCATTCAAGGTAGTATGATTAGTGGTAACCAAGGGCTGCACTTGAGCATAGAACCGGCTGTTAAACTACATGGGGCTCTCCCCTTTATTCAGGCTGATGCCCATGAATGCTTTTTTGATTAGCCAGAATTTATTTGTTGCCAAACTCTTAGATTAAGGCCATATGGACCTGTTCCCAGGTGTTGCATTCTATTAAGTGGGGTGTCATGATTTCCCAATAAGTGCTGTTAAGGCAGGAGTAGATATGCTTTATTTTTTGTTAGTCTGTGGCTTCTACCATAGAACTTTCGTAGGCATACAGGAAAGATGTGATACTTTTATGTCCAGGGGTGAACATTCTTTAAAACTAGGTTTAAAGTTAGTTACAAGCGGAGTGGAGAGGGTGTTTATTGCCAGGAGTTGGTGCCTGAATGAAGCTCTCAGTCTCTGAACGATCACGGGGACTTGCTGGTCCAAACGTCATCTTAGGCCTTCGAGGTCTACTTGAATATCATCCCATTTTAGTTGATGGAGGAAATTAAAGCCTTATGGGCAACCTGCTCCTTTAGGGCTTGAATAACAGCGCCCTGAAGGAGAAGCTGAATCTCAAGTGTGGTCAGATGGGTCTCAAATTCTCTATAAGTTTGTTCAAGCTGAGAGATGTGGCTATTAGTAAGCTTGGTGAAGGCGCTTAAATTATCTACTTCATCCAATAGTGCCTCAATGGAGACCCTAGGGTTGAGGGGGACTCCATCTACTTGGAGTTTGCATCCCTGGGATACATTCTAGATTTGATCATGTAAGGAAGCCAGGGTTGCCAAAACATCCTTTCGCCAAGGGTCATCAGTGTCTCCAGGTTAGATGCCATGGGGCCAAAGGGCCCTTGAGGCCCATGGAGACCTTCAGGTCCTTTGGGTCACTCAGTCCTTCAGGACCTTAAAGCCCCCTAGGCTCTTCAGGTCCTTCAATCCTGGAGATGTAGTCATGAGAGGCCAACTCCTGATAATGCTGTTGCAGGGTCCATACCAGAGCTTTGACTTGGTAAAGGCTCTGGTTCCAAATAGCCTCAAGGAGATGCATATTCTGATGCAGTGTGTCTTTAAGGTAGTCAAATATTCTGCTATCCAACACTGCGGTTTTGGCCTCAGGATTAATTGATTAATTTATGGTTATTAATAATGGCCTCTTGGTTGTTGTAAATGAAGGAGGAGGCTGTGTTGTAAAACTTAATGATGTGGGAGTGTAAGGTTTAGTGAGACCCAGTTATTGGGAGACTTTATGATGTGCAACCTGACTATCTGGAGGAGGTGATGAATAGCTGGATGAACGAAGTTCTGAAGATAGCTCTCAGTTCCCGGGGTCAATGTTCCCTCTGGCAGCTGGGCTGAGTGTTAAAAATTGGGAGTGGTTGCTCTTTCAATGAGTACCAAATGTTACAATCCTGGGTTCTTCACCAATTGAAAACTACCTACTGATAATGCACAGGTTCAATATACACACAATTCGAGTTGTCTGATAGTAGTTGATAGTTGATTGATAATAGTATGACGCCTATTATCTGTAGCTGAATAGATAACCCATTATAGCTAAGGCTAGACTTTTGCTTCTTCACAAAATATTCTTGATGTTGGCTGTAAAGACTTATTCCCTTATCCGCCTAACTTGATCCACTCTCAGATCCAGAAGTTTACATCCTTTTGTCTCATGATGCAAAGTCTGCAGCAATTCCCATCTAAGTTTATCTTCTCTTCTAAATATCCTGTCATGGAAACGGCAGAAGAAGTTTAGACCAACCTGCCAGTCGGGATGCATAAGCACCCAAAAAGCAAGCCAGAATTCCAGAGGCATTGTCAACCAAATGACGTTGTATGGAGCTGGACATTGGGAAATGACAAATCGTTGGTGTAAAACAACAGTGAGTATGATCCCGAGGACAAAAAAATTGAGCCCACCCCAGACCCTGGAGGTCTTACTGCATGGGGCGGAGTCACAGAAATAATTTCAATAAGGTCACCAGTATAGGGGTTGATTTGACTGGGGAGACAAGGAGGCGGATCCTTGCTTGTAGATGGTGGACGTAAGGCCACAAGATCCCAGTATACTGTTGTTGGAAGTTCATGATTGCAGGGCTAAAGTGCCAGAAGTATCTGACTCGCTGAATCCAATCTACAACGGTAGGGGCCATAGTGACCATGAGTACTGGTAGAGCCCATCCAGTGTATGGACCGACGGGCCACCAGGGAAAAGCCATCAGGGATGCAGCCAGAAGAAAATCAACTAAATAAAGGTAGATTGGTTTTTTGGGCAAATTTTTATTGCAAAGGAAAAGGAAGAAAATTGACCAACAATTTTCTCAGTTCAATGCAACTGATTAAATATTGGTCAATTGGTATGGGGACAAGCCAGGATTGGGACCCTCAATTTCAACCTAATTGGCGAATTATTCAGGAATGGGGCGGATAAGTTCACTGGAAACTGACATCAAAGAATTTGGTGGTGGGCCGAGTCGCTGTCAGTTTGACCTCAAATGTCCAAACTGAGGCTTGGCTACATTTCTGATGGTTGGAGTGACAGCATTTGGCCCAACAAGCAGCGGGAATCCCCAAGGCCACCCCATGTAGGGGTGGGCCCATTTGGTTGGGAATGGGTTTAGGACGCCCAACCTGCCCATGTCTGATCACTGAGCCATTCAATTGGTCAAAGGCCTTGCATCAAGCGCAACGCCTGATTTTCCAACAGGGAGCTTTGAACCCTCATCAATGGAGTCCAATGCTGTTACCTGCCCATCAGGGATGATACCCAATGATTTTTGGAGGGGGGTGATTTTTTTGATCTTCATGTTGGCTGAATTGAAACTGTTGGGCATTCCAGCTAATAGATCAGTCTTCATCTCTTTCTGACCATTTGAAAATCAAACATTGGGCTGATTGCCACTCAAGTTTGTTTTGATTGATTTCATTTTGGCAATCTCAGTGCAGATTTCACTAATTCCCCCATAACAGTTCTGCCGAGGTGAGTATGGGTAATGGGGTAGGGATCCAAAGCGGAAGAGCTGTTACCTAGCGCTTGTCTACCACATGAGCGAGATCGCCCTGAGTAATGAGGGGTACAGCCATTCTCTTTGGTACCTTCTTGCTCAGGAATGGGAAAATGGCCCGATCAAAGCCCAGAGGACGTTCCCTGGGACTTACAGATCCTCAATCCTTACTCTTTATATAACAAAGGAGTCACCAATTATTGCACACAGCAGAAATTTCTCAGGATGAATAGAACATAACACAATAATGAATTATAAAAAAAACTTGACTTATTTCAAGCGCTTTTATTAATGTGAATTATCAGGGAATTTATAGAGGGAACATGGCACCCAACCCTCAGTTGGTGCCTCAGTCATGAAACGGCAGCTGTTGCCATTGAACTTCCCTTTAAAGTCTCACCATAAATGGTCTTCATCTGGTTACAATCCTTCGTTGGGCATTCTTGAGACCTGAAATGATAAGAGCCATAAAATGTTTTCCTGACATTTCCCACTAAATCCCAGTGACAACCATATTTGGCAAACAACCTGCTTAGGTAATGGGACTTGTTGCCAATTATGGCAGATCATGAACCAACTAATTGATTTACTAGTTGTAGGAGCATCACTCACCTTGCAACTTGCTCATTAAATTCCCAATTGGTTGATGATGAAACCTGGTCAATCCCAATTGGTACACTTGATAGTTAATCAGTGATCAAATATCAGATGCCCTCATTTCATTGGCAACTCTGCTCAATGAGATCTTAAGCAATAACCCATATTGATCCCCAATGGATATGAACCTACCGAATTAACTAAAATCCACCAAATAGTATTAACTTGAAATAAGGGTTAAACAGATACCCAATTCACTCACCATTGGGAATTTATCCTAGCGATCCACAGGTAATTTAGGAGGCTGGAAAGGTGGGCAAAAATCCCAACACATCCCCCTCTTGCCTAGATTTTCAGCAAGAATGTATTGAGACAGGAGAATACCACCTCAGACACCTGGCCAAATATTTCTTAGTTTCTATCAGAGCACAGTCTATCTGCACTCAATGCTGCTCAAGACAACCTTCAGCATGTGGTTCTCTTTCTTTTCCTCCTAGCTAACACCTCCTCAGAGCATGGTCCCGTGACCCACTGTCATGCTGGGCTGATCAATTTACTCATGACAATACTAGTCCTGGAAAGCCAGTTTTCCCCCAGTCAGGGCATATAACCCATTGCCATATCCAGTATCTTGGTCTGGCATCATTGGTTTGCTGATATTCCTCCTTGTCCTTGACAGGAGGTCACTGCCATCAATGTTTATTTTGTGGCACAATTAAGAATGCTCAATTATATTTGCTCTTGTTATTTTCTCATAATAACTTTTTTTGCTAAAATCAGTCTTAATTCTTTTCTGAAGAGCTTATCTTATAACTTTTTATATTAATTTCTTCATGATTAGAGCTTAATTGATACCAGAGTGAATAGCATCAACTATTATAAAAAGTTTGACATCCCCCTCTTGTCCAGCTCATATGTCAAATTTAGAATTTTGGTACCTGCAACTGCTTGACAGCATGTCTGATAAAGATGTTCAGCTCTTCCAATTAATGAGTTGATCTGCACAAAGTAATCTTTTCTATGGTCCCCCTAGGACTCATACTCCCAGTCAATCACCCATAGGCAGTCCTTCCGTAGAACTTCCTGAAATAGTATCCAACCCTGAAAAAACCAGAGTAGCAACTGTCTCACATGACTTGCATCTAATTCTCCCCCTTTCATTAATTCCAAAAATAGATTTTGATACTCTCCTGGATTCAGCTCCTTTTGCAGTTACTCCTACTATCATTGTCAAACCTCGTGAAGAAATGCCATATGATATTGATTGATTGTTCCTCACCAGAGCTGACTTGCTTCCAAAGTTCCTTTTTTAACTTGGCCATTTTTATAAACCAGCTGTTCTTTCAACTGAACGGCCATCAGAAATAGCAAACATTTCAAGATTCCCTACACAGAATTAAGGACCTGAGTGGCCAAGGCTCATTCCATAGCTCTGAACCCTATGATCTTACAGACATCCTATATTGAGACGCTGCAGCTTATGCCCTTTGTTTTTCCAGCCAAGTTCTTTGAAGTTGGGCCACAAAGCTACCAGCCTCCACTGGATTCCATCGCTCAGTCTGTTTTTAAATTTAGTAAGCTCAAAGTCATCATCTTCAGGATGCCGTCCGTTCCTTGAATGACTATCTCATCTATGGCATGTCCCACCAGTACCTTCCCCTTATGGTTTTAATTAAGGGCATGATCAGGCAACCCCCACCTAGTATCCCTTGCTCAATGCCAGTCCATATGTCCAATGTTCTTGAAAAATCCCATTGGCAAGCGCTCAAGATCAACCTTCTGGCTCCTGTGTCAAGTTGGGATTACTTGAGTTATTTACTGACTGCCTCTTATTGTTCTGTTGCTTCCCTCCCCAGTCTGGGGTATTGCATTTGGAAAGTACTGATATCTCCATCTCTCTTCCCCTAGTTGTTTTCTTGCAGGGAGAAGTTTCCGCTCAACAAACTTGGCTTTGAGTAGGTCTAGCCCTTGCTAGAATTTGATCTCAAATAGATTTCAACTGTTTATTCGACCCTACTGTTATAAATTCTCCTTCCCCCAAAAGGCGACATAGGCAGAATCATCCCCAAGTTAAGGATAATCAATAACAATTGTAAAAAATATATCTTTTTATGTGCATTTTCAAAGATTTTTTTCTGCATATTATTATCAATCTTTTATTATTTTTCCTTTTTTATATGGGACATGACCTTCTATGGTTCAGTGGTCCATCTTTTGTATTTATTCCCCTAAACTGATTCCAATATATGCTTTAACCTACCAGTTTTCCATGGTTCAGAGGGCTTATTTTTTTAAGACTTGACCATTTTTTGGTTCAGAAGTCCCTATTAGGAATTAACCAAAAACTACTAGGACATAAACATCTCAATGGTTCAGCGGCCCTTTGGGAACACTCTTTTATTATTTTTTCTTTGATCCACTGCTTTAATTATTTAGCATGGACTCGATTCACAATCCTTCCATTCAAGAGATTATTTATGGGAAGGCGTCTGTTTCTGTCTTGGCAATAATTTTGAACGGATATGACCACAACGCATCTAGCTTGTTTCTTCTTCCAAAACCATGTGTATCACAATAGGAAACTTTATTGCCTACATGGTATTCTGATAATGCTGGGTGGTTCTTATCATCTGTAGTTTTGGCATTGATTCTCTTCTTCAAGGTGATATTAAGTGCTTAATATTGCATCACAATCAGGATGTTCAAAAGTTGGATCAGTTACTGCTTGTCACTCATCCCTAATGTTGGTTCAAACACTGAATATATAATTGGCGGTAACGCGGCCTTCCTTACATAATATAATTCAAACAGCGTTTTCCCGTTGCTGTATGTTGACTTACATTATATGCAAACATCACTGAACTAATATATTTTCACATGCAGAAGTTCTCCCTGCGACCAGCTTCCTCAGCATTGTATCCAGTGTTCCATTCATCCGTTCTACCAGTCCATTTGTCTCCAGCCAGTAAGGTACTGACATAACTCCTTAGATCCCCATTACCTTGTTCAATATTGGGATCACATGGGATGTGAAATTCTTTCCATTGTCACTTAACAAGACTTGCGAGCATCCATGGCAATATATGACTTAATCCATGATGAACCTTGCAGTGCTTTTAGCGTCCCCTTTTTCTAGGTCCTTCAACTTAACCCATCTAGTCAATTGGTCATTTTCAACTATGATGTATGTGACTCCTCCTGTGCTCATTGTCAGTGGTCCCATCACGTCAATGGACACCATAAGCCAGGAAAATCCAGGGTGGACCAGTCAATATCTGGTTGTGTTCTTGTGAGTCTTGTGCAACTGGCACTCCACACAGCAAGTCAGATAATCTGCTACATTATAAATTGATGGACTCCCAGTGATAGTACTGGCAAATGAAGTCAGTCATCTTCCTCAGGCCTTCATGCCTGACAACCTTATGCACAACTTGAACAATTTTTTCTTACATAAAAGTCTTATAATAATAAGTATTGTCTTCAATTATCTTAAAAATTTGTCCATCCTTGATCTCAGTGTTTTATATAGCTTTCCAAAATGTACCTTAGATCTCTCATGGCTTGTTCCAGATTTATCCTTTGACCATTCTCTAGAAAAGCTCATCCGCCTGTTGGTATATCACTTGGACCATTGGTAACCTTGATAAGCCATCTGCATTCTGTTGAGAAGCTACCGCTCAGGGAACTATCTCATATTCATAAGAATGAAAGCTTAATGCCCATCAATCCAGTCGTCCTTCCAGTTCCTTAGATGATGTAGCCAATGCAGCGAAGAGTGGTCCATTGCCACTTTAAAGTGCGTTCTCTGAATATACACATGAAACTGTTTACAGGCTTAAATTACTGCAATGCATTCATGCTCAGTAACAGTGTAATTCCTTTCTGCTGCTGATAGTGTCTGGCTCACATAAGCTACTGTATGTTCATCCCTGATCTCATCTACTTGACTTAGGATGGCGCCAATCAACGTTAACAAAGCATTGGTCTTTACTATAGTTTCTTGATTGAAACTTGGATACTTCAATATCATAAAATCTATGAGATACCGGCATAACTCATTGAAAGATCACTGGGCCTCTTCATTTCAAAAAAATCCTTTCTTTAGATCCTTCAGTAAATGAAAGAGGGGCTCAGCAACTCTTGTGAAATCCTGTATAAATTTTATGTAGTATTAGACCATTCCAAGGAGCACTTGGACATCTTGGACTTTTTGGGATGGACATTTGCTATATGGCCTCAATCTTCTGGACTTGCAGATGCAGTCCACTAAAGTTGATTAACCCAAATATTCCAACCCTTTTTAAAAAACGTGGCACTTTCTCAGCTTAATCTTCAGATTAGCCATAGTATCTTCAAAGACTTCTTTCAAATGGTGCAAGTGGTCAGTAAAGATCCTACTGAACACATGAATGTCATCCAAATACACTAGGATGCATGACAACTTCAAATCATTCAATATGGCATCCATGGCCCTCTGGAACATCAAAGGCACATTACAAAGACCTCAGGGCATCATTGTTGGTTGATACAGCTCTTACATGGTGATGATTGTGCATTTCTCCTGATCTTCTATTGGCAAATCAATTTTCCAATAACCAGAAATTAGATCCATCATGGAGAAATACTTCGCTTCTCCCAAGTGATCTAAAGCATCATCAATTTGTGGTAGTGGATACAAATCCATCTTTATTATTTTATTCAGCTTCCAAAAATTGATCACCACCTAATTAGAGCTATCATTCTTTTTTATAATCAGGATAGGGCTTGCCCAGGGACTCAACGATGGGTAGAAGCCCATACTTCACTAGTTTATTAATCACTTCTTTTAATATCGCCTCAGCGACCTTTGACCATTGAATCAGTCTCATTCTTATCAGCAAATTTTCCACAGTGTTGACTTTATGGATGACATTCCTTGCACACCCCAAATTATGGTTGTCCTGGGGGCTTATTTCTTGATACTTTTTAAATAGTTCAAGCACCTCCTCCTTCTGTCTTTCTGTCAGATCAGCGAGTTGCTCTCAATCAACCAATAGATTAATGCTCTCAGTCACCCCTTCCTGTAATCCCATCTCATTGAGGGTCCCAAATTCATGAAATTTTTGATATTTTATATAGATTTTTCTTTTTTACCTATTTTTAATTTTTCTTTTGTAAAGGGGCTTAACTTACAATTAGGTTCAGAGGTCCTTCTTTACCCCTTCATACAAATTTGTTCTGAGGTATACTTTGACCTTGTCATGGTTAAATGACATGATAGTGGGAACCAACCCCAAGGATAAGGCTGGGTGACAGGAGGCCCAGAAGGTGAAGCTTCAGGCCCTCCCTGACCTCAGGCACACAGTAGACCAACGCTGGGTACAAGGCAAATATGCTCAGGTTGGTACTAGTGAGGTGCCTAACGCCCAGCCCCTTGCATTGGCCCAGGCGTTAAAATGGACGATTTCCTCCATTAACGCTGACAGTTTGATTCAGTTAGTTGTGGACAGGGGTTTCAAAACCTGTTCCATCTATGAAATTACGCGTTTGGGTCAGATACAACTTCAATCAATTACTCGAGTGAAGTCAGTGTCAGTGTATTCTACCAATTCAGATGGGAGTGTCTGCCTATTGGTAAATCAGTGCTTAGGACTGCTTCAGCAGACCCCAAATTACCCCAACAATGTTTATATCTGATTTTTCATGACCAACATTCCTTGTTGGTCAACTTCTTAATAAACCTTTCTCATTTTCCAGTTTTTTCATATGTTATCTCTAACAATCCTGTGCATGGACCTCTTTGAGGAGGTCTCACGCTACATTAGTCATCTGTTTTAAATATGATTAAATTATCAACTAGTGCACTGTTGGGTCGCCCAGGTTCCCTCCAACCTGGGACGTTTACCCCTTCTCCCATTGTGCACTGTGTCACTTTTGGTGGGTTGTTTATTATAAGGATCGCACTTCTCTTCTTAAGTTTATATTGCTTCAGCACCCTCTGATGAGCTCTAGTAACACTTGAACTAACAGCTGGTTCCTTGGCATTGGCCTTTTGCACCATGCACTACCATGCTGGGAACAGGAGAGTTATATACTCTCCTTGCAGAACTATCAGTTTTCATGACTCAAAATCTTATTCTTATAAGACTTAACCAGCTAATTTGGTTCAGTGGTCCTCTTTTAGAACTTAACCAAAATATCAGGACATAACCATTTTAATGGTTTGGCAGTCCTTTGGGAACATTGCATTTATTTTCTTTTAGATCCAATACTTTTAAATTTTTTAGTATTGACCTTCTTCACTATATGACCAGCAGCTATGTTTCTTCAAATATAGGCAACGCTTGCCATATTTGGTAATACTTGTAAATGTTTTATACATTGGACCTTTAATTCAGTTTTCATTCTTCTGACAAGTCCTAATTTCATTTTGTATTTCAGCAACTGATACTTGAGTCTTCATATTTTACAAAATTGTGAATTACTCATTAATTGGTAGTTCCATTCAATTCTCATATTGCTTTTCTCTTAAAAACGATTTTTGGCATTTGTGCCATCCAAAACGTTTGAAGTAAATCCACTGATGGACCTGAAAACATCCACTAATTATGCGGATTACATATTTACATTAACTTCATCAAATTTCATCTTAAATTGATGATCCTCGTCTCCAGAAATTTCTGCCTCATTGATTGAATATTATTGGGTCAAACAATTCCCTCCGCTATCTTAGATCAATCACTTCCTTTTTTGACCTCATTCTCTTCATTGGTATTTCAATCCAATATGCTGAATTGATTGATTTCCATATCAATCTCATCCATTGTCTCATCTAGTGTCTCATCTAAAACTTCACTCCTCAGGATAATTTCAAGTGGACCCAATTTCAACCTGAGTTGGCCCTGCTAAAATCTTCATCTTAAGTAGATGTCTGGTGAAACAGTTCTCTTTCAGCACTATGCAGTTCCATATCTAGGTTGCAAGTTCTTTTCCCAAATATTGAGTATTATCAATTTGCCTCAATATGTGCTTCATGTTTGAGCTGAGTGAATGCAAAAGAACGCAATCCACTTTGCATTCCATCTTTAAAAATAAAACTCTTTAAACTAGATCACCTTTCTTCTTTAATGAAGTTACTTTTTCTAGTAATTCATTGCCAAAATTGGAAACATTTTATAGTCTCTCATTATATGACATCTTATAATGGTGTATTATACTCAACTACTCCCTTTAGTGAGCATCAATTATTAAGTATTAGGAGTGGTTAATCTGATGATAAGTACCAAATGTTACAATCCTGAGTTCTTAACTGATTTAAAACTTTCAACTGATAACAGCACAGGTTAGACATACACACAGTTTGCGTTGTCTGATAGTAAATGATGGCTGATTGATAATAGTATAATGGCTATTATCCATAGTTTGATAGATAACCTGTTATGGTCCAATGCTAGACCTGTACTTCTCCACAAAATACTCTAGATGTCAACTGTAAAGACTTCTTCCATTATCCACCTAACTTGATCAACTCTCAGATCCAGAAGTTTTGCAGCCTTCCAACTCATGATACAAAGTCTACAGCAATTCCCATCTAAGTTCAGCTTCCCTTCTAAGAATTCTTGATCCTTACTCTTTATATGACAAAAGAGTCCCCAATTATTTCATGCAGTAATAATTTCCTGAAGATGGATAGAACTTAACACAATAATGAATTCTACTAAAAACGTGACTTTTTATAGCATTTTTATTTATATGAATTATCAGGGAATTTATAGAGGGGATTTAGCGCCCTGCCCTCAGTTGGCGCCTCATCTAGAACTTGGCAGCCATTGCCATTGAACCTTCCTTTGATGTCTCACCAGCAAAGGTCTTCTCCATTTGGTTAGAATTCCTTTTTCAGACATCCTTGAGACCTAAAACGAAGAGAGTTAGAAAATTGTGTCCCTAATGTTTCACACTTGATCCTAGCAAACCAACCATATTTAGTGAGCAACCTGTTTAGGTAATGGGACTTATTACCCATTATGGCAGGTCACAAACCAACTGATCAATTTTCTAGTTGCAGGCAGCATCATTTACCTCACAACTTGCTCATTAAATTTCCAACTGGTTGGTGATAAACCTGACCAATCACAATTGGTACACCTGATAGTTAATCAATGATCAACTATCAGATGCCATCATTTTGTTGTGAACTCTGCTCAATGAGATTTTAAGCATTCACCCAGATTTATCCCAAATGGATATGAACCTGGAAAATTACCTAAAATCCCCCAAACACTATTAACCTGAAATTGGGGTCAAACTGATATTCAATTCACTCGCCATCAATAATTATCCTCTAGCAATCCACAGGTAATCTAGGAGGCTGAAAAGGTGGTAAAAATCCCAACACCGAGATATAAAGATCCCACATGGTGGAGGGCACAGAAGTGGTGTGGAATTGGCTGGAGTGGGCACCCACAAAGTAGATACCATTTAGTAACAGTTGAGTAATTTCATTAAGGTTCTCATATTGAAGTTGGTATTGATCACTGTCAATGGAAGGTAGAGTGAACTGGAACGTGGCAAAAAAATCTAAGTGTTTGGGCTGTAGGGGTGGTACTTCATACCACAAGGTACTAATCCATCAAGCAACGCTTCTCAACTGATCAGCAGAATGATCTTTGTGACTGCTAGTATTCTCTATTATTTGTGATAAACATTTTTACTTAAGACAGCTTGGAGCCACCTGTAGCGAGCACCACTTCTCTCAGTATAACAGTTCTCTTAACTGTCACCAAAGTCTGAAAATGGACTTAAAGCTGAAAATTAGTAGAGGTCAAAAAATGAAAAGATGGAGAGAATATAGACTACTTTATTGTGTTATAAAGTGTCAATTTTTTAGGGTGTGTGGGGACATGGTGCCTCAGGGACCTTCATGGCCTCATAGATCAGGATCTTTTACTGCCTCCAAGATTGATTTCCTGGATGGCGCCCTATTGTACTACATTGTCTTCATGACTGCAGCAGTGTGGGCAGCACCTCTTGTGATTTGGGAAGTGGGGATGGGATTACCAAAGGTGATTTCATTGATTCTTGTATTCATGATTCTTCCTGATCAAATCTGGTTTTGGTGCCTTCATAATGAGGTTCATTTGCACTGGTTTGAGAGTCAATTGGTCGAGGGTCAATTCAGGAGCAGGGATTTTGGCTTGCTCATCATCTTGAATCCTGAAAATGCAAATGGGAACTCAACATTTATTCTCAGCACCTTACAACTCACTAACTAACAGGATTTTAGAAAGAGCAAATGGGACGTTAGTCTCATTACTACACAAGATGACCAACACCAATCCATTACATTGGGACAATACCTCTTAAGTGCATTGATGGCTTACCAGATAAGCTTCCATCAATTTATTAAAATGTCTCCCTTCAAAGCCATATTGAATAGAACCAGTAATACCAGCTTTATTAGCTCGTGAAGTTACCAGTGATAATGAAGAGCCTGTAAAAAAGTGCTAATAAATTAGCATAAAAGATAATAGAACTTTAGATGGAGGCAATGACGAAACTAGCTAATATGGTTACAAATGAAGGTCTAGAAGAAAATGATACTCACCAACCTTTACCTGCCTTAAAAAATTGGAATTAGTCCTATATTTTTACAGCTGAATAGCACCCCAAGGAGGAAAATTAGATTCCATCTAGGATGGGCCATACGCTATCACTTACAAACATGGAGTTGAATACTCAATCAAGTCTTTGGAAGCTGGAGTAACAATAAACAGCATTCATAGTCATTTTATTGTATCATTACTCACCTGCCAATATTCTTGAAGGGGATGATGTTGGATATCCTGATATTGAATATGTTTGGAAATAATATCAACTATTTTGACTCCCTCAGCTGATTCAATGCCTAGGCTCAAGAAGGGGGTTAAAGGGATTACATCAATAAGTTTTCTGGAGAAATCACCAGGTGGCATAGCTCAAATTGACTCTAGGAAGATTCTGAAGGGGAAAATCTGAGGGTAAGATAACTTTAAATAATTTCCTACCTGATTGAAATGATAGATTATCAGTAGATCAGGTGACTTCTACTAGAAGTGGGACTCAAGGCAGCAAATTAAGATGAACCTAAAAAGGGTAAGAATCAAGAAGCTGCCAAATGTTCACCCTAAGTGACCCCAGTCTCATCTGACTTGGGTATCCAACTCACTATTTTTGCTTTATCAAAATTATGAAAATTATTACAACATATAAAATAGATTACCTGACTAAGAGTCTCCTTTCCAGATGTCACCCCCATTAATACCATTAATTTTTTTAGGGTTCTTTCTTAATTGTGACATATAAAAACCCCTAATTTATACTATTATAAAGTTACATCATTATTTCTATATCTCGTTTTGGTACTTGACTTCAATGAGACCATTTCACCATACTTACCATCAGATGGATACTCTAGCTGATGGGACATAAGCAGTGACTTGGCACCCTTTTAAATAAAAAATATGTTTGTCATGAAACTTAGTTGGCATCAAGTTTTGACTGTCAAGCTTCTTGGGCTTAGCACCATTGAGCTTAAAAAAGAAGCCCTACACCATGTTCCTACTAGTATAGTTGACCATTTTAATGTGGGTAGGTAACCTTAGACTTGATAGCTATGTGGAAAATCATATGATTTAGATAGCTTGCCACAAGTACATATACTTTATTGGACAACTACAAATAACTTTAATCCTAATTCTTTCAATGAAAGCTAGTATACTGGTCAATAAAAGAATAACATTTACTAAACCAGTGCTACTTCAGTATGTCCCAGCTAACCTCTATCCACTATTCTTTTTCTGGTGCACACTGCATCCTTTGGTATACTAGTTTATTATCTATTCCCACAAGCTCATAATTTATATTTCATACTTGAGTTAGCTTTTGGGACAGTTCCTGTCATAATTGCTTAAGCGAAACAAATGTGCTCAGCTGAATATTCTGTCCTAATAGCACTTTATACATTACCAGGCAACCTTTAGCTGATTACTAGAATAAATAAGCTTGGCTTAATTTTAATTTGATCCTACTTTTTAACGGTTTACCATTTTAATTATCAATGTACCAATGCCTTTGCTTGGTGCCCTTAATACCTGATGGAAGTTTGGCCTGTTGAATCCCTTGTCTTAAATAACACCCTACCATATAACATGTGATCTGCTGTCGACTGGCCAATTGGTAGTTTGATTTTTATGCGGAGCAGATAAAATTCTCCTTGTCTTAATCATGAAAATAAAGATGTGACGTTACATTTAGATGGTTATAAGAAACTTGCTTCAAATATCTGTGATTTTTAAAAAGGAATTGCAGGGATCATTGACTAAAATAGTAGTTTCAGGCTTAAACGATATAAAGCGAATTGTATTAAATCAAAATATGATGAGTTTGATCAGATTAACTGTTTATTTGCAAATTTTGAAATTAATAGCTTAAATACAGTTTTGTAGATATCTGAAACGGTACGAAAGAAACGAGCTGGCAAGCCTCTCAAGCATAGTTGCTATGTAAAGTGGAATATCAGAATTTTATCTAAAAATAGAGTTTATATTGATTGTTAATAGCTCACGGTTAAGGTATTTTGTTTGACAATACTTTTAGAGATTTCATTTAAATATAAATAGGTACTATAAAAATGTCGTTTTTAATTTAACAAAAACCTCTTCTCTATTAATACCAAACTTTTCTTTTTTGCCTCCTTTATATCGCTTTATAGAAACAATTCAATTGAAATTTTGAATAAATTGGTCTAATGCCGAAGTCCCAAACTCTGAATGGTATGCCAAGCAGATAATATTGTATGTTGTGACAGCAAAATTAGCACACTTTTAAAGAGGTTTTTAGTTCTATAATAGAGAATATTATGTTATTCTAGTTTTCTTTCGATTTTTGCCTTATTTATTGAGTAGCAAGGTCAAGAAATGTTTTATATAAAATGTTAAACCAATGTTTACGGAGCTTTTGCTTTTTCACACTGATTGTGAGTTTTTATAACCAGAGTTTTATTTTTCAACATGTTTCAAAAGAATTTGTTTTTATTCATGAAACGTTAGTTTGAATTCTTTTTACACTTAGTGGCTTTTTAATCAGGGAAAGAAAAATTTTAGTTTGAAATTAAACTTCTGAGCTTTTATTAATTTGGTATTTTGACGTTTCTATGCAATTTTTAGTACATCGCTAAAACTATGCTTAAAGGAAAAAAGGCATCCAGGGCACCTTTAAAGCCGCGGCTCACCCCGAATGACTTGTACATTTCCAAATCTACAAAATTCCGACGATTACTGCAAAATGTGAAAAAGATTTTAATTACGGATAAGTATTAACATATTTTATTTAAGTTCTCACATAACCATCTTATAGAAAGCCTTTTGTTATCCTTCATGGTTTAGGCGCAAGAACCTGCAATGCCTCCTTTTTTGCCCTAAAGCTAAAAGATACTCTGAAAAGTCTTAATTTAACTTTATCAACAACCATTTCAACAACTAAAGTCATTGACGATATTGAACCAGATGACGAGGTAATCTTTTACATTTTTGATTTTTCTAAAAATGATAGGAAGAGGACATAATTTCCGTTTCTCGGCAACTTCCTACTATTCACATTAAGATCTCTAAAGCTTCTGACGCTTAGCTTATATTAAGTTGTACTACTCTTTTGAACTTAATTAACTAAAGCTAGTTTGTATAGATGTATTGTTAATATTTATTGCTTAAGCTTCATAAAATACAAAACCATGCTATGTGTTTTTCGATGCTGAAAGTACAGCCTGTTTTTATTTAAAATGTGTGGTTACTTTTAGCTTTAATGCAATCATATCAAGCGAAATTAATTTAAATATAAAAAGTTTTTTTGTAAAACTCTTACAAAAATATACATAACTAGTCATGTCACATCTAATAAGTTTTGGTATTGTGAATAATACCTTATTGATTTCAAGGTAAGCTGAATATATAATTAGTTCCACAATGGACGAAAGGATGGATATATATATATAATTGATTACCAAATATTTATAGCAGAACTAATTGTTCACTTCATAAAAATGATTGTTTTCTTAGCTCTGAACTTTTTTATTTTTTTAAACTAGGGTTTCCTGCTGGTACTGTCAACTAAATATGAATACTTAAATCAAAGTAAGTAATAAGATTTACAATATTAAGTAATTTTTTAATAAAAGGTTTAAAGTCAAAATCAAATTTCAATGTTTAACTCAAAAAATTGAAATAATAAAATAACTATATATAGGTAAATAGATACTCATCTATTTATTGTACCTTGTTGATATACTATATAATTGTAAGTTTAATCCAAACCTATTATTTCTCATGTTATCAATATTAGGACTTAATTTTTAAGTTAGAAGTGTTTATTGATACATAAATGCTACATATGATGAAATATAATACATATAATGGTAAAATATGTTGAAATTAATAATTACTTTTTAAGCATTTTTAATCATATTATAGTATTTTCTAATTAAGTTATACTTTACTTTAGTGATTGTTATCTCTTTTTATAATATCTTCATCAATAAATGATAAGCTCAATACTGTAAAAAATAGTGACATTTTACCAGGTGTTAACCACTTCTGGAGTGAGGGCCACACCAGAAATACAGGTTGATAGGTTATTAAGTTTTTAGAAGACTTTCTTACATAGATTATTGGTGGGTGATTATAATGCTCTTGAGGGTAGGGAACCAAATCTAAATTAACCCTTTCACTGATTTAATAAAATCCTCTATTTTTTGGCCCTTAATTCTTGCAAAAAAATTCTTAGCCAATGTTTACACTTTTAATAATTATTTTGGTCCTTTTCTGTAACATAGTTATTCAATAAATTATAAATAAAAATGTGTAATCCTTACTTTTTGGACGCATATATGCATTTTTAAATTTACATAACCTCATTTTTGGATGCATATATGCATTAAATCATTGAAAGGGTTAAAAGTATCTATCATAATAGCTTACTTTCTTGCAGCACTAACTAGCTTTAGTAGGTTTGTCTGATGTAGCAATATGAACTTTATTACATACTTTCCTAATAGCAGAGAAATAGTTGTTTGGAAAGAATGGTTATTTTGCTTTGCAAATTCTCCATCTTCAGTTCTTATTAATACATATTATATATCCTCTTGCCACATTTTATTAAATCAAGTTTTCTACTAGGCTTATTTATAAACTGCCAATTTTAACCTCGCCATAATTCCAAGTAAGTCTAATTGGGTATTCTTTAATTTATATAAATTAAGCCTGCTTCTGAAAGTAGGTAAACTTTTGCTTATAAGATTAATTTTTCTGATTAGATCAGGGTGAATCACATTCTGTAAAGATTTAAATTTACGTTACAATAAAGAACCTTCCTGATTTAGGCCCTTTTACCATCAAACATCTCACCACATAGATTGATGGTTAATCCTTGATGAGATATTGTTTAATATTAGCATGCTAAAGAATCATGTTAGTCTAGTATAGTGCATGTGTAGCCATAGTCACTTTCTTTCCATCAAAGAAAATGATAATTGATAAAAAGTGAGCAGTAAGTATTCAAAGTGTATTATTTGTCAGGACTGCAATTATAAAACAGCTTTTAACCTAAGTTAAGATACTTATAAACACCAAAATAATCATGATCCTTTGTCCTCAATATAGAAGTGAGTTTGAGTTTTTTTTTAGTTATTGCAATTAGAAAGCCCTCAACTCTTAGAGCTAGTAAAAACAAACTAGTTATAAAGTTATAGAAGCCAACTATAAAGAAGCAATATTTTTCATAATCTTTGCAAAGGCCACTAGTATCTATGTGAATAAAAATGATTTGCTTTTATTTTTATAGTACTCTACAAATTTTAGCGGTACTTATATCTGGAACAAAATTTGCTCTGCTTATTTTATTTTATTTTTCTTTTATTTTTATAATGAAGCCAGACATTTATTGGCTCCTAATCTATAAATTTCTCTTAAATAAGATTACAGAGAAGTATTCTTTATAATACAATATAATGAAGAGAGTGCCCATTTGTAGAGTACAGAATCAATGATCACTGCCTCCCAAGTTTGATTTTGGTAGATGCACTTTGGATAGGGGATAATTTGCCTATTGGCATTGCGCACCAATGCCCCAAACAGAGATAGTGATTAGCAAGACATTCCATAGAATACCTGGCCCATCAGAATGCTTTCATGGAGGTTTTGTAAGTCTGAGGAGTGACCCCTCTGCCTAGATTGGGCAGTATTTATATTCCTCACCAATAAGGGTCCTAAGAGGGCAGCTGTCCCTCTCATCACGCAGGGTGATCTTGCCCATGTAGTAGACAAGCGTTGGGTAACAGCCATCCCTCTGAAGATTCCCCCACCTGTTCCTGCAATTTTTCAAAATTAGTATAGTTTATTTGAAAATTTGTGCTAAAATATCCAGAAAACCAACACCCATGGTAATGAGGACCAACGGGTGTGCACATTCAGACAATGGAGTATAAGGGGTCAAATCCTCAGTCACACTTGCCAGTGGCATTGTGCCACTGAGAAATGATGGTGTTAGTCCAAAACAGCTTCAAACCCATTGGAAACAGAGATCAAGGGGCGTGTACCCGCCAAATGAATGTGGTCAGGATTAAATCACCAGCAAAACTCACCGATGGCATTGTGCTTTGAAAAACCTTATTGTCAGTTCAAAATTTGACTTCAAAACTTTGAAAATAACACCTGACAGGCTTATACTTACTAAGATGAGAATGCTTGATGTCAGATCTATGGCAAAATTTACAATAGCATCAGATCATCATTGAAGGTTGTTGTCAACTCAGAACCCTCCCTTCTCATATCAGGATTATTTCACAAAGAATATGATTGGTTGAACAGATGCCAAAGTGACCAGGTGTGGGTGGGTTGGGTATCTCAAACTTGTTCCTGACCTTTTGGGACTGCCCTTATGTGGGGTGGCCCTGGGAAGCTCCCATTGGCCATTGGGTGAGATGCCATCGCACTAACCATTAAAAAATGGTAAAACTGTAATTTGGACATCTGAGGCCAAATCAGCAGCAACTTGGCCCACCAGTGACTCTTTCAATATCAATATAAATTAGGTTTGATCTCATTTCCCCTTCACTTGAAGTTTTCCAGTTTAGGTCCTATTTTAGTGCACTGATACTGAGCTTTTATAAGCTATGCCCTAAATTAAATTGTCTGTTTAATAGTTGTAGCATACTGAGGAAATTGATGATTGATTTTCTCTTTTACATTTACAATAAAATCCCATATCCTGAACTCAATTTCATTATGAAGTTCAAGCCTCCCATTCTGACTCACTTATTTCAACAACCCACAGGCCCTGGGACCATGTTTGCTTGGTTTGTTGCTAAGCTTATATACACCATTACGGCCCATGGGCACCTGGTGGCAAATATTTTTACTATTTTAAAATCAGTCACTCAAGTAGCAGTGCTTCTGGCATTCAGACTTGTCATTTGGGTGCTTCAGCATTCAGCTTGGCAGGTCAGTCTTAAATTACCTTGCTGTTTCCATGACATAATCAACCCTCTATAACTTTTAACCTTTTTTGCCATTCTTATTGAGATGGGCGCAGCAGTGGCCATTTTCTTTTAAATGAATAAGGTTGTGAAGAAACTTTATTTTGGATGCAATAGCACAGTATATCTCATATTCACTCAGCCCGCCATTCAAAATGGAGGTTTCATGCTAGGAGCCACCAAGATGGCCATGTTGTCAAATCCCAGCTCCAAATCAGTATCCAAATTGGTTCCAATAGCTGCTGGCTCCATGCCCATGTTAGTATATTCTGGAACTCCGACTTATGAGGCGTCTGCCCCTGTAGCAAACCTTATGTTTTCCCCAATCCTGTTGCAATCTCTTCCTTATCTATGGACTCAATTATAGCAGCCAATATAGAGAACTCAGCCTATTTTATCTTAACAATGAAAATTAGTATTGGATCACACCAGGTGTCTTTTGAGGCCTTGATTGAAACCGGAGGAGCAGGTAATTTTATGAGTGTAGAGTTGGCTCACCAGCTGGATCTTGACCTGGACTTGAGCCCTACAGTGATGGTTGCTTCATCAGACTCCCAGCCCTCATACAAAGTCTGGCACTAAGTACCTTTCTCAGTTCACCAATTTAGTTTTTTCAATCAATTCTCTGCAATGCCAAATCTGGTGTTTCCTGTAATTTTAGGGGTGGGTTGGTGGTGTCAGCAGCATTTTAGAATTCATCTTAAGTCTAATATGTTGTCCTTTTCTAATGACCAGACAAAGGGAGTTTCTATTGTTGGATGTACTCACCAAAGCTTGTGGCCAAAGTTTGATCACAACCATTGGCTATCCAATTGGCCTTCCATCTGATTTTCCTGTTGAGTGATGATATACCAGAGTATTTTTGACTCTACTAAGGCTGATCGCCTTCCCCCTCATACAAAATTTGACTTGGGGTTTCAGACAATGGTACAGGTGGTTAACATAAACTTCCCTCTGTATCCACATAAAGCAAAGGAGGAGGTTGCCCTCAAAGCATGATTGGATGACATGCTTCAGAAGGGTTGTATTTTAGAGAAACTTTCCCAGTTGCCTCTCCCATTCTCTTTGCCAAGAAGGCTGATGGATCCCTTCATCCCTTTGTGGAATATGGTCACCTTAATAAAATCACAGTCCATGATCCCTATCCAATACCTTTGGAACAGACTGTCGGACAATCAATTTCTTGACCCAGGAGAAAGAATGTTGGAGGTATGAGTGCTTCTGAATCTGCTACCATGATTGGCCCATCTCCAGCCCAAACTTTGGATAATATTGTAGTTATTAACAATATGAGTACAAAAGGCGAAAAAACCCTAGTGGATTCTTGGTGGAATCCTGACTATTGGAGAAATAAGGATTATAATCCAAATTGGCCAAAAAAAGATAAAAGCTAATAATAGAAATACCCTGACTCCTTGGTCAAATATGAGGAGTATAAAATCGCATGGATCGAAACCTCTGCAAGGCAAGAGGAGGTTACTCATCAATGATTGGGTGCACATTAACCAATCATTATCATCTGAGTCTAACCACCGCTGAGGTGAAAAGATTTTACTCAAAGGTGATTGGATACAATACATCAAATCATTACCACACGGATCAGTTTTGCCTTCAAAAATTTTTTATCCTCAATCTGATAGGCCAAAACCTATATTCCCTAATTTGGAAGACTGAGCTTTGTATTCTTTTGCTTCAAATATCAATGGTCTTGAAATTCGAACTAGTTTAAATATGGAAAACTAGTATCACAAAAGGGACCTTTTTCTGGTTTTGCCCTGCCTGTTTAATAAAAAACATAAAAAACCAAAATAAGTATTATTTTATACTTTTAATATAAAGGAAACTTTCTTGTTTTAAAATATTAATTGTGGCCTCCAATCGCGGATCCCACACAGACAATTGGGCAAGTGATTTCCAAATCATGGGTGTTCTCAAAACTCAATTTTGCCAATGCCTTCAATCAGATTCAGGTGATGGAAGGTCAGAAATAGCTTAATGCAATCTTTAAAAATCAGGGTACTTTCCAGTTTTGAGTAATGCCTTTTGGGCTAAAAATGCACCCGCCACGTTCTACTGGATGATAGATAGTGTGCTGGGGAATCTCCAGTTCAACTGCATGGTTGCTTATATTGATAATATCTTGGTATACTCCCTGACTCCTGAACAACATGCAAAGGATTTAGAAGCGGTTGTGGCAGCCTTACATGGGGAGGACCTGTTTTTCAAGCCTTCAAAATGTGAGTTTTATCAGGAGGAAGTTAAATTATTGGCTAATTTTGTCTTAAAGGATGGGTAATCCATACCTCAAACAAGTTGGACTCCATCTGTGAGTAGCTGACTCCAATGACCCAAAAGCAATTGAGAAGCTTCTTGGGAACTATAATTTTCTTAAAGAATTTATACCCTGTCTTATCCCAGTTAGCCGCTTTACTATATCCACTCACAGGTAAGGGTGTTCTTTTTTGTTGGATGCCTGAGTGACAGCAGGCAATTGAGTTGATCAAAGATGTTTTTTATCACCCCACAACTTAAAACATGTTGACCACTCCAAACCCTACGTTATAGCATGTGATGCCTCATCTGTTGCGTTTGGAGCTGTCTTGCTTAAGGAGCACAATGGGTTAAACATCCAGTATCCTATTTTTCTTAAAAGTTCTCTCCCACTGAGCCGTAATGGCCATCTGCAATAAGGAGTTGGCAGCTGTCGCATGGGCCTTGACTCATTAGCAGTACCTCTTACAAGGCTCTCAGCATGAGTTAACAGTGAAAATGGATCACCAAGCCCTCCTTTGTTTTTGCAAGTGACAGAAGTTGACACATCATCAGGCTCAAACCTACTGGGATTTGTGTAGCTTCAAATTCAAGTATGAGTTTGTGAAAGAAGCATTAAATGTTATTTCTGACTTCTTAAGTCATAACCATGCTCATTGCCCCACGGACTCAGATGAAGCGGATCTGGTCACAGTAATTCCCCTAATCAAATATTATCCATTGTACCCCCATGGTCTCATCAGTGGACTTAGCTCCTGATGCTCCTCTTATTTTACAAGTCTTAGCAGCCCAAATGGTCTGTCCAGAAGATGTGAACATTCTGGAGTGGTTGTCCCTCCCAGTTTTAAAACATTACCTATATTTCTTGGCTGAGGGCCTCATTCAATTTTTGGCCACGGGTGTGGGTCCCTCCTCTTCTTTGAGCTAAAGTGATTCAGGCTCATCACGACCCCCCACAGTTGGCCGTCCCAGTAATAAGAAATGTATCAACTTAATCAATCATACCTATAGTTGAGCAGGCTTGTCAAAAGAAGTACCAGCCTGGATTGCCCATTTGTCACCTGCATGTGGGCCAAGTCAGATTGGTTGTGAAGAAATGGTCTCCTTCACCCTTTACAGCAGGCTGTGGGCCCATGGAAATCAGTGTCCATGGATTTTATTGTCAAACTTCCCTGTTCTAATGGGTTTACTGCGGTGATGGTGGTGATCGATCATTTCACAAAATTTGCCCTATTTATCCCATGCTCTTCCACTATCACTTCAGAGAAAACTTCCCATCTCTTTGTGTGTCATGTGTTCTCTATGTTCAGTCTCCCGCAGGAGATTGTCAGTGACCGTGGGCCCAGTTTATGGCACAGTTCTGAAGTGAGTTTCTGTCAATCTTGAAGATTATGCCCTGTCAATCCACAAAGTACTACCCTCAATATGATACCCAAACAGAATGGGCCAATCAGATCCTTGAGCAGTACCTGCGCTGCTATGTGGCTGCTGATCAGGATACCTGGGCTGATGACCTCCCCCTTTCTCAGTTTGCATATAATAATGGAACGCATGACTCCACTGGATTTTACTCATATGAAACGACCTTGGGGCACAACCCCTCATTCTCAGTTGGCCCGCGCATTCACCCAGAGGTGCCAGCCGCCGCCAACCATGCCCATCATATCTGGACAACGCAGTTCTTAGTTTGGGACATCTCTCTAAGGCCAAAAGTGACTATAAATGGTTTGCAGATTGGAAGTGGCTCCTGGCCCACAAAATCAAGGTTGGTTCACATGTCATGCTTGATATGTGACATTTGAAGATGCAGGTGCCCTCACATAAGTTTGCAAGAAAATGCTCAGGTCCCCACTTGGTGGAGGAAGATTTGGGTAATGGTGCTTTCTGGTTGAAATTGCTGCCTCACTGGAAGCAACACCCAGTCTTTCAAGTGTCTCAGTCATCCCCACTCAAGGGGAAATTCCCTCAGATCCTAAGCCTATTGTGATTGAGGATGCAGAGGAGGCTGAACTGGAGGCTATCTTGGCTTCCTGAAAGTCTCATCAATTGTTTCAATATCTCGTTGCTTGGAAAGGCTATCCGGCCTATGAGAACAGTTGGGTCAGAGCTTGCAATTGTGCAACCTGCTCCAAGCTGGTCGAGACTTTCCATGTCTTCCACCCAGAGGCTCCTCGTCCTCCCCCAAAGATTGCTGCTTTGATGGCGATCAAATTACCTAAAGCCCACAAAAATTAAGCTCTTGTGCAATTCCCCAGTGATGGCGCCCCCCTTGGCAAAAAGGAAGGGTAATAAAAGTCTAGGGGAGTGACCCCTCTGCCTAGATAGGGCGGTATTCCCAATTACCTACCAAGAAGGGTCCTAAGAGGGCAGCTGTCCCTCTTGTCACACAGGGTGATTTCACCCATGTAATAGACAAGCGTTGGGTAACAGCCATCCCTCTGAATATTCCCCCGCTCATCCCCACAATTTCTTCTGCCAAATTAGTATGGCGAATTGAAATAGCTGTTCTGAGATATTCATAAAACCTACACCCATGGCAATGAGGCCCAATGGGCGTGCACATTCAGGTAATGAAGTATCAGGGGTCAAAACCTTAGTCACACTTTCCATTGGCATTAAGCCACTAAGAAATGATGGTGTTGGTTCAAAAACAGTTTCAAAACCATTGGAAACAGAGCCAGAAAGGCGTGTACCCGCCAAATGAATGTGGCCAGGATTAAATCACCAGCAAAACTCACCGATGGCATTGGGTCATTGGAAAACGTTGTTGTCAATTTAAAATCTGCCCCAAAAACTTCAGAAGCAACGCCCAACGGGCTTGTACTTACTAATATGAGAATGCTTGATGTCAGATCTACAGTAAAAGCTATCAATGGCATCAGGTCATCATTGAAGGTTGTTGTCAACTCTGAAACCTCCTTCTCATATCAGGATTTATCTCTCAAAGTATCCCGCTTGGCCAAACAGATGCCAAAGCAACCAAGTGCGGGTGGGTTGGGCATCACAAACCTGTTCCTGACCTTTTGGGACTGCCCTTATGTGGGGTGGCCCTGGGAAGCTCCCATTGGCCATTGGGTGAGATGCCATCGCACTAACCATTAAAAAATGGTAAAACTGCAATTTGGACATCTGAGGCCAAATCAGCAGCAACTTGGCCCACCAGTGACTCTTTCAATATCAATATAAATTAGGTTTGATCTCATTTCCCCTTTACTTGAAGTTTTCCAGTTTAGGTCCTATTTTAGTGCACTGATACTGAGCTTTTATAAGCTATGCCCTAAATTAAATTGTCTGTTTAATAGTTGTAGCATACTGAGGAAATTGATGATTGATTTTCTCTTTTACATTTACAATAAAATCCCATATCCTGAACTTAATTTCATTATGAAGTTTAAGCCTCCCATTCTGACTCACTTATTTCAACAACCCACAGGCCCTGGGACCATGTTTGCTTGGTTTGTTGCTAAGCTTATATACACCATTACGGCCCATGGGCACCTGGAGGCAAATATTTTTACCATTTTAAAATCAGTCACTCAAGTAGCAGTGCTTCTGGCATTCAGACTTGTCATTTGGGTGCTTCAGCACTCAACTTGGCATGTCAGGCATAATTTATCTTGCTGTTTCCATGACAGTTTACCAGGATTTAACCTCCTTTATCACTGATTTGATTTCTCAATAATTGGTACAAATCCCAGGTCAGCCCACTTAGAATAAATAATATAAATACAATATTGGCATACATACTTTATGTAACAAAGATTTTTAGAAAAAAGATTTTTTCAAAAAAGGTACTAAAAATTATGAAATAATCAAGAAACTATGAATACTAAAACTTTTCTTTCTCGTTGCAATCACTATTGCAACCTATTCAATTCAAGACTGAATCTAGTCTGATAATCTCGCAGAGGAGATTAGTCTGCGCCCATGTCAGGCAGCAGTTGGGCAAGCAAGGTAAGAGGAGCAGGTGGAAGGCCCGCGGCCTCCAACGTTTGAAAACGCCCCAGAGAATCTGTCGGAATAGACAAAAATCTTAAAAAACTGGCGGTCACAATTTCCCTGGAGATACTCACATGGCAAGCACGATGCAACCAGTACATCAACACGCCACACTCCCAGCCACTTTCGTTGGTGGAATTCGGAGTCTGTGTGTATCTGGACATCCAAAAAATGGCCTTATGGGAGAAATTTTGTGAAGATGTACACAAAGTTTTCCTGACCGCGGTGTACGTTGCACCTCACTCCATGTCGCATGGTTGGCTGGACCTAGGTTTCAAAAGCAAAAAAGCAGCAGATGAGGCTGCAGTGGTGCGCATAGTGGTTGACCTCCCCGAAGGGCAATGGGTTGTTGAAACCAAACGCACCAGATAGACAAAATCAAAACAAATTTTCCTCACATCTGACTTTTTGCCTACTATGGTAAAACGTGACATTTTGGAACAACACCTGAAAGATGGTCTCGCCATATATGGCGAAATATAATCTTTTGAAATGCAACGCTTCATGCTGATGCCACACCTGTGCACTGGCAAAGCCATCGCAGTTCTGACCCCAACTGAGGAGATCGCGAAGGACCTAACCCAGATCCCGCACTCCACTTTTATTGATATCTCAGGGCATACCACCCACCCATTCTGGGTGACTGTGGACAGCACGCCCCCCATCTGCACCCACCGTGATGCATTCAGCCATAAGGCGCAAGCATGCCCCATCAAGGAGGGCGTCACATTCCAAGAGCACCCCTCAGTGGCCATGGCCAGCGGAGAGGCGCACTATGAACCAACTGCAAGCATCAAGGAGGCTTTCCCGTGGGGAGCACAAGGCTGCTACCTATTGGTAAAGCCTATCTCCCTGCAGGAGTGGAAGAAGGCCAAGCAGGCCCATAGGGCTGCGGCCAAGGAAGCGGCCAAGGCCACCACCGCTATCCCACACTCACAACGCCAGGAGGACATGGAGACCTTCGCGGCGGAAGTAACTTAGGAATTCATCATCCAATCAGATTGGGAAGCCCATGCTGAGCGGGCCACTCAATCTGAGGATCCAATGGGAGATTCGATATCACCCAATCATTGCACCCAAGCTCCAGTTGAAACTGACTTGGGACCTATCCCAACTGAAAATTTTTTTTGACCCGCTCAATGGTGCACCAAACTCATCCGCACCACAAAAAATTCGTCCGACGTCGGGAAAACAAAAAGTGAAGGCCAAAGCCAATGTGACTCTTTCCGCAAAAATCAACAAAAACTCCAATAGCGTTGCTGCTAACACCCACACTGCTGTGAAAGCCCGTGGGGACCAAGAAGAGGCTGGTGGGCCTGGGGGCCCACCCCCCTCACCTAAGGTGCAATGGGGGAAACCTTCACTCTAGGGACATTGAATATTGCTGGACTCAAGGCCTCCCCGTCCCAGGCTAGGAAACTGAGTTTTTTACAACACAATTTACCCGTGGATATCCTGGCCATCCAGAAGTCCCACTGTCCACAAGGTTCCGAGGAAGCTTGGAAAACAATGCTCCTCCCTTCCCTATCCTTTTGGTCGAAGCACTGTGGGGTGCTAATTCAGAAAAATAATTCTTTCAAATTTACATCCTCAGAAACATTCCTAAATGGCCAAGTGCTCATTGTCACCTTCTTGTGGGTCAACGTAGCGCATGCAATCATCAACATCTATGCCCCAAATGGTGCACATGAGCGTCAGGAATTTTTCTCATTGGTCAAATCCCTCCCGCTACCCCCTGATTCTTTTCTAGTCAGTGACATGAACTGTTGGCTAACCTCACCAATGGACCGGTGGCCCCCCCTCACCCCATGCCCCACAGGGTCACGTAGAACTACGCGTTCTAAAGGCCACCCTTGGGTTAATGGATGCGCTGCCATGACATGCCCTGCTGCTCGAAAACATGATGCATCCCCACATTCACAATGGCCAATTAAGGTCCATGACCTGCATCAACCTTATTCTAACGCTGGCAAAATTCCAACCCCACATCTCCCACTTCAAAACAACAAAAATGGAATTCTTCAACCACCGACTGGTCTCAATAACCTACCACCTACCAGTCACAGTTGCTAAGGCCCCACATTGGTGCAAAATCCGCCCTCCAAGCTCGCGTTGCTAGGATTTTCCACGTGGGTGGAAGAGGCAACTTTGGCAAAATCATTTGTTGCACCATTTTGCGCGGACCCCATTTCCACATGGGCAACTTTCAAAGAGGACACCATCCGCCACTATTGCCATCTCTCCTCCAGACGCTCACGAGCCACATCGGCGGTTATCTTGCGCGCTCTGGCAGAATTGGCACACTTGGAGTCCAACATTCCAGCTACAGGATACAGCCCTGCATGGGGCCAGAAGTGGGTGGAGGCAGCCACCCACCTCAATGCACTCGAAAGGCAACACAAACATTGGGTTTGTGTCCAATACAGGGCCACATGCATCACTAAAGGTGACAAGTGCACCGCATATTTCTTTAAAAAAATTTTCACACCACGCCAGAGTGTGGCCTGCATACAGGTGTGAAGATTGGATAATTCCATTGCGGACACACCAGCTGAAGTGGCAATCAAAATGCAAAAATATTACTCCGAGTTATACTGAGTTGAACCAATTCAGCTGGCTGAAGTGGCGGAATTTCTTAACTGAGCTCATATCCGCACCATTTTCTGGATACCCAGAAATAATGAATTTATTTACTCCGAATGAATTATGGACAGCCATTCATGGTGCGCCAAACTGAAAATGCCCATGCCCAGATGGCATTCCATATGAGTTCTACAAAAAATATTTCAAATATATATCCCCACTTCTGCTTGCCTCACTTAACCAAAGCCTGTTGGAAACGCGCCTCCTACCAGGAGGACATGAGGCTTTTACTGTCACACTCTACAAGAAAGGGGATAAGCTTAACTTAGCCAACTGGCGCCCCATTTCTCTAACAAACACAGACACCAAAATTTTAACAAAAATCATGGCTAACCGTTTAGGGACAGTAGCATCTGCCACCATCTCCCCAGAACAATCCAGTTTCATCCCCAGAAGGTCAATTTGGGATAACGTGCACTCCGTGGCTAATGCATGTCAGTCCACAGCCTCAGGAGCACTGGTATTCTTGGACCAACAAAAGGCCTATGATAGAGTAAACTGGGAATACCTAAGGGCCTGCCTCCATCAATTCCGCCTACCCCCATTTCATCAACTGGGTGATGCTGCTCATGGATCTGCAACAATGGCAGTGCGTGGCCCAGGCTTCCTAATGGAAGTAGTCTGCCCTCAAAGGGGCTTGCGACAAGGGGACCCCCTCAGCCCACTCTTATACAACTTCAGCCTTGACCCACTACTGCGAAATGTGAATGCCCAACTCACTGGGGTCCATGTGCCAGGCCAAACCCCAGTCAAGATGATGGCATTTGCAGATGACTGCGTGGTGGGGGTGTCTAATAAAAGATGCATGCGCGCTTGAAGCCCTCATCCAGGAATATTCCCAGGTAAGCAACGCGACACTGAACGCCTCCAAAACTGAAATCATCCTTCTTGGTCAGTTTCAGAACTGCTGGGCCCCAGCAATTAGTTCTCAACCCAGCCCATCTGCTCGCCCACACCCACGCCTTACTAACTCAACACACACCACCCCACTGGTGCTCCCCTTCATGCCATGTCCTACCATAGGACTGATGCGCCATCTGGGCGTGTGGATGGAGGCAGGCGGATACGCGTCAGCAGTAATGGAGGGCCGTATAATGGACAACGTGACAAAGCGAATCGCCTCTCTCAGAGCCCACCCTACTACCCTCACTGGCAGGGTTGTTCTTGCCAACTCTATGCTCCTATCCAAAGTCTGGTTCAGAGCCCACGCCATCCCCTTCTCCCCAAGCTTCTTCAAATCCCTGTATGCCTTACTGCAAGGATGGCTTTTGTCAGGCCGCCCTCCACCAGTATGGCTAGAGGTCATGTTTGGCCCTCATCATCAAGGTGTCATGGGCCTGCTTGACTTCAAAGCCCATGCTGCCAAGATCCTGGGCACCTGGATCGCAGCTGTCACCACTCCTACACTCCCATCCCAACACTGGTCCCGCGCAGCCCGCTCCAACTTTTCCCAAGCCTTGGGCCTCAACAATCCATCAAACCCCCACTCCCTGATGAAATACCTCGCATCACACACATCGGCCACAGGTCCTCACGGGACTAAAACCCACTACAAACGAATCCTACTCTCCATGTGAAGCGCAGAGTGGAGAATTTGTATTAGCAGACATATAACCTGAAGAGGCCGCCCCTCTCCTCAGTTCACACAAGAGGTACAGGGACTACCCATCCATGATGGCGTGATCCCCATTTGGCCCCATGTCCTATCCAGGGTGGACTACCTGGACATGATAGACATCCCTTATTCCACTGAGACCCAAAAAACTATCTGGAAATACGCACACCATCCTCTGTTGCAGCCTCAAGTCCGCTCCCATGTGTGGCGCTACCTGAGGCGGGTGTATTGTACAGCTGAGTGCTCTAACGCTTTACACTCATCCTGTGTTGTGTGTGGCCAGTATGGAACGCTGTTCCACCGCCTGGAGAAGTGCCCCACCTCTAAAGTGATATGGCGCGAAGTTCAACGTCTGCTGGGCCAGGATCAAACGCATCCCTTCAGTCTGTCAAGAGATATGTTTGCTCTATCAATGGCCTCCTCCCTTCCACCCTCCCTCCATGCTCTGGTGGTTGCAATCGCCATGTGGACCATCCACACGATTGTCTTAGATGCCATCGCAGGCTCCACCCCCACCCTCCAAGAAACTGTCCAAAGATTCTGGTCTCATTTGGTGGACCACTTCCAAGCATGGATGTTTGGATACCTCCCACTGCATCGCTGACAGCTGGTCTCCTCCTGGTTCCCAGTCTGGTTCATCAAATAAGACCCCTTCCTCCACACATGCTCAATAGTGGCTACGGCCCCTTCACACGTCCCCTCCCCCTCCCCATAAGTGGCGTTCCCGCTGGCAACAAGAGATAGCATCGCTTCTCTGGGGTGCCTCCCCTGGTACTAAGTTTGTCTTTCCTGAGTCATATTTGGAAGTGTCCATCCCATGGTCAGCCTTCCCCGCAATAAATTAAAATTAAAAAGAAACTATGAATACTCAATAAAAACCTTTTTGAAGTCAGCACCATATTTTAAACTTATGAATAATAGCCATTTATAATATATACTCAGCACAGCATAATCTAAATTGCTACTAGTTTACACTTGGACCCATTCCAATATAAGCTCTAACTGTATTTGTGAGCAAAATTCTATAATTCAAGTTGGAGTATAACACTAATTTCAAAAAGGCTTTATTGAGTATTCATAATTTTTAAATTATTTCTATGCTTTTTAGTGCCTTTTTTGAAGGAGGTTCTTTTTCCAAATTTTTTGAAGGCAAACTTTTTTAAAAAAATTTAGTGCATTTTTCAGAGGTGGTTCTTTTTTCCTAATTATATAAAACTCACTACCTTAATATAATTTATCTAAAACCGCACTAATTATCTATAAGAATAAAGCTACTTGTATATATACATATTATATTACTCATAAATAAATAGGCTAAAAAAGCTAAACTTAGACAGATATTTATAGATATTTGGGGTTAACTTAGGCTGTTTTTCATTTACCAATTATAAAAAGATAAATAAAGTTATATGTAGAATGTATTAATGATATATAGAGTATAATAGTCATCTTTTTATTATTTTGGGTGAGCAGTTTGTTTTTATTTAGTCAATTTGATAGGCTTAATAATTTTAAGTAACAGAAGGTAATTTAAATACCTCATTAACCTCATTGATTTTGGTAAGCGGTTGGTAATAATTTGGTGAATTCAATAGGATCACTGATTTCTGTATACAGTTGCTTATTGGTTTATGTTATGAGTTTAATCAGTTTTGGTTGGGTGGTTGGTGGTTTTTAGTTAATTTGATAAATTGAGTGGTTTTACTATGCAGTATGTGTTTACTAGTTAAGTTGATAGGATTAATACTTTAAATCTATCAATGTACATTTTAATATACAGACTTATAATCAACCATCATCAACTCTATAAATTCTAATATAAATAAAAAGTTAATTTAAAGCTATTTATTTGCCAATATCATAATTAAGTTTATTCAGCATAAACTAGACTTGAAATTGACACCATCACTTTTGATAATTTTTAGTATAATATTAAAATACTTAGTTAAGTCAATAAGTTTTGATTACTGTAAACCTATTGATGTCTATCTACCAAAAATGACATCAGATTTATAAATGACATCTTATTTAAAAACTTTTAAATCAATTAAATACTCACTAGTTGCTCTGCCAAAACAATACACCAATATCATAATCATATATAAACTTTCACTCCTTATATAAAACTTTTCTTTTATTATACCAATCCTTACAAAATTGGAATGGGACCTAATCAGGAGCAACCTCTATATTCAAAATAGTTTAAATTGGTCCAGTAGTTTCATAGTAATTCACGCACAAACATAAAAAAATTTACAGGTCAAACTTGAAAACCTTCTCCTTTTTCAAGTTTGGTTAAAATTGGCATCCATTGCACATTTCTCAAATAAATGGATATAAAGTGTTTAGTGTAACCTTAATCATAAGCTTATATTCTATCTTAGATTAGGAATGCATAATTTATTACTTTCTTACAACTAATCCAACTCATTTATCTTCTTAGTAACATGGCTGAATTCAAACAATCTTGAAGAAATTATCTGATAGACACTAGTCCCACTGCCTTGTTTAAGCGTGATGTAAAGCTTTAATGTTTTTTACTATGGAAACTTATTTAAATTCATTGAGCTTAAATGAAGCGCTGTAACCTTAAACTATTTTTTTCATCTGGACCTAATTTTTGGGTTTTAATACTTTATTATATATATATATTTCAAATTGTTCTAAAGTTATAAAGTGTCCATCCTATGGTTAGCCTTCCCATAATAGATCAAAATTGTTCTAAATTTAATACAACTTATTTAAGCTTTAAAACTAGCACTGATGACTTAACTAAGATGCATTTAGTGGCGCTCTTTTTGCTGTCCTCAATGTTGACAAGAGGTTTTATCAACATATCCCAAACCTTGACCAGAGGAAGAATACACATTAGGTCATTATAAAGAATGCTTCTTAGGTGTTCACCAGGTAACCAGAATTCAAACTGGTCATTTGATGTGCCCTCCTCACCTTGACATGTTAGTTGTACCCTACATGATTACCAAGGCTGTATTCTTAAAATTATTTTTTCTTTTAGAATGAATGGATTAATAATGCTTTTATCATAGGATAGTTTAGCTAGTGTGGTTAAGAGACCTGTATAACTCATCTATTAACTTTACCTATTATGCTCATTTTATATTATAATATATAGTGGCCTTTATAGCTATTATTGTTCTATGGTACTGGCTAAAAAGATACGTTCTTGGTATATGTTTCAGTTTCTTAGGTTGTGTTTTTAAAGTCCAAATTTATCTAGCTTTATTTCTGCCTCTATAAAATAGGTTCTTATATCAGATATGATAAGTTTTTTATCAAAAAACTATGTTGCTATAAGCAAGTTTACAAATTATACTAAGAATTGAAAGCATAAACCAATTATTTGTATTGATAACAATGTATTTTTTTAATTAAAATTACTTTTTATTTCAAATTAAATCTTATAATCCTAGAAATAATTTAGCTAAAATATGCATATATATGTCAAAGATATCTAGTTAAGATAAAATTTCAATGTTACATAAACTGATAGCTTTTATGTTATAAAACCCATGTGTTAAGAATTTATATAACTTATTAATGATTTGAAATTAAAATTAAGAATTTCTATGTTAGTCTGCCTAATAATTTATCAAAAAACAATATTAGCTACGTTTTTTTATCAAACTACTAGTTGACTCTGAAAGGCCTTAAATGGCTTGTAAAAACCTTTTGCGTGGCTTTTATAGTCTAATTTCATTTTTCAATATCAATTTTATTGATTATAGAAAGTTTTCTACATAAAGATAAATTTAACTTAGACTACATAAAAGCATCCATCAAAAAAGTAATCTATATATAGAGTAACAATCCAAATCTGGGATTTTATACAAACTATACTTCTTTTTTCAGTTTATGTATAAGAATAACAGAGAAATACATGTTGTATAATTAAGCCTTTTATATATTACTTTTAAGATATGATTAGTCAGCTCCCCAACCTCAGCTCACTTAACATGAGAGGCTGATTCGCTGCTCAGGGGGTCTATTCTGCCCAGATTAGGCACCAGAAAACCTTCATTAAGATCACAATTATCCTTGTAGAGCAGATTCTCTCCTCTGATGCTACCTCATGTAGCATTGATCTCTTTGATAAACTGTTTGCGCCCATGGAAAATCTCTTGTTAACACTTTTAGACATGTTTGTTATACGTTAGCCCTCTGAACTCAACTGAAACCAATCCAACCTCTCCCTTGGCAGCTTGGCTCCAAGGTATCCATGATAGAGAGTGTCCTTGTTCAAAAGAGCATATCTCAGATTGGTTGCTGTATTCTTCATAATGACTAATACCAGACTGGATAACTGCAATTAGCTCACTTAAGCAACTATAAGTGAAAATAAAAGGATAAAACTGAGATTTAGTATAATTTTTTTAAATTAATATAAAAAGCAAAGTATTTTATACTTCAGGGATAATCAAGATAGAAAAGTGAATGGTATCTAAAAATAAAGTAGGTATATTGGTATCAATATGGGGCTTTTCAGGATCTCCTAGTTAGATGGCGTCTAACTACCAATTTTATAGCCTCATCCATATGGGCTAATTCCTGTAACCATGAGATCCTCCTTGTGGTAGTTACACTGAACCTGGATGTTCAGGGGTCCTTTCATTAGTTTCCACTTCTGAGGTTGGACTATTGTACCTTCTTCTAATATTAGTTTATTAAAGAATCTATTAATAAGTTGCTCAACTTCAGGTTTGAGTGATGGCGCTCCTACAATGCACCTTGCATCATATTTTAAGCAACTTTTAAAATTGGATAAATTCCTAAGTTGGTAATATTCACCTTTGAGCCTCAATCACTCCCGTCAGGGTAATTCAGTCAGGTCATTGTCATTTTATTGGTAAAATTCAAATTATTTGACACCTAAGGTATAAAAGAGGTTGTTTTTCATACTGATTTTGGGCAACGTCATCATCTTTAATAAATAGATCCTATGACTCATTATGGCGAAAATTATTTTGCATGACGTCATTCCAATGGTGGCGATTTTTTTTATTAGCACAAATCTTTATTAGGGGCTCATTTGCCCCCATCTGTGGTGGGTGGTCACATGTACTGCCACTGGTTTGGGGTGAACTCTAGTCATTCCACTAAACAAAGAATAACCTGTTAAACCATTTGCAGACTAATCCATGACAATTCTCCTCCCAAGATAAGATTGGATCAATGACCTAAAATGCCAGGTGCATACACTATTAGACACAATGTTATATCATCATCCCAAATGTAGTATATAGCTCCTATCTTCATTAACATAGTATCAGGCCTAGTACAAATGACCTGTAACTTCTCTGGTTGTGTTCCCCGCAGTTGATAGAATAGAACTTTGTCTTCTAGGATGTACTTTGGTAGCCTAGTTTGCCTTTGACTCTCATATTGTCTTTAAATAATAGTCTCTTTAAAGTTTTTTTTTGAAGACATTATATAATTCTTATATGATCATCAGCTAACTCCTACTGATAGCTTCCAGGAGGCAGGTTCTTCTGGTAGACAGAGATGATTTGTTAAAATGGTTGGCAGAGCTGCCCCTCGCCCAAGAAGGGCTTAAAAAGGGGACATCTCAATCACTTAGTGGTGGCTCAAACGGTTAGCCAACAATGCTGAGGGCAGCAACTGATCCCTTTTCGACTTATAAGCGAGGGCCATCTTCTTTAAAATCCCCTAAGGTTCCATTAACTCGCTTGACACTTCCATTTGAGGATGTAGTGTAGGGAGTTTGAACTACTGCTTCACTCCCACTAGGTCCATCAGCTTTCTCACCACGTCCAATATAAAGTTTTTACCATTGTCTGAAAGTAAATATTGAGGGCAACTGTACCAAGTGAAAACTTGATTGTACAGGAAGTGAACGGTGGAAGTTTCAGTATAAATGTTGACTGCATAGGCCTTGAATCACTTGGTGAAGTGGTCAATTAATTCTAAGATAAACTTTGATCCACTAAAGGAAGTTGGTAGAGATCACACCACGTCAATTAAGACATTGCTAAAGGGAGATTTAGGGGGATCAGCATAAACTTGAATTTCTTCTCCTGTGGGTGGAAATTCACAAAAGGTATGTATTGGGATTTGAGATGAAAAACAAATCAAATTCCCCACTTATGAATTGAGCTGCAGTGAATTGTCTCTCAAGACAATTTGAATGGCGATGACTTCAGGATTCTCATCCCCAATTACTGAGTGACGATAGGTGGAGTTTGCACTGATCTGGTCCTGGGGGGGCTAAATACAACGAGGGTGCCAAACAGGCGGTCAATCTGGAAGGCCATGAAAGATCCTGAATGTATGGGTCACAAAGGTCCTCTTGGCACTGTGTCCCCACGCAACCTATAAATATCGACACTTTTAATCTAATAAATTATATGGCATTCTATCCATTCTTCCATTTCCTTTTTGATCCATTTTTACGAATTTATAGCTTTGAGCCACCTTTGGACCTTGGCAACAATCTAAAGAACTGTAACGCTGACAAACTTGGTGCGAACTACATGGGGCTCTGAGCTGTCCTAAGTGAAAACGTCTATCACAAAAAATGGAGAATACTAGCAGCCCTGAAGATCAATCCTCTTGTCAGTCAAATAGTGTTGCTCGATGGGTTAGTACCTCAAGATATAAAATACCACCCTTGAAGCCTGAGAGGTTAGAAATTCAGGCCGCATTCCAGTTCTCCCTGCCCTCTAATAATGGAAGTCAGTATCAACTTCAATAAAAGAACCCTAAAGACGTTGTCCAACTATTAATAGATGGCAGTCTAGCTGCCGGCAGGAACTTGCCTTGGCATCTGAACGCTACCTTTGAAACTTTTTATTATTCAGCTATTCATCACCTACTCCAACTAGTTGGGTTGCACCACCAAGAAGTCTCCTGACAACTGGGGCTCACTCAGGCCTTACACTCACACATTGTCAATTTCTACAACGCAGCTTCATCTTTTGTCCAAGACAAGAGTGAGGCCATTATTGATAACCAACGGTTGAGCAATGAGGTCCAGGATCAAATTGTGGTGTTAGATAGCAGGACCTCAGGCTATCTTAAGGACCAGCTGCGTCAGAACATCCAACTTCTTGAGGTAACTTGGAATCAACCCTCCTCAAAGTTGAGATTTGTTACAGGCTCTGCAACAACACTAAGGGAGCTGGCCTCTCGTTACTAATCCTCCAGGAGTGCAGGTATTGAAGGGCCTAGGGCGCCTAAAGGCCCTAAAGGGCATGAAGGACCTGAAGAACTAGAGGGTCCCTGTGGACCTCAAGGGCCCCCAGGTCCCTCAGCCCCCACCCCTGATGGTCCTGAAGACCCATGGCGGAAGGATGTGATAACAGCTTGGCTGCCCTACGCAATCAAATTTGGAATGTAGCTCAATGATGCAAACTCTGAGTGGATGGAGTCCCCCTCAACACTAGGGTCTCCATTGAGGCACTGTCAGACGAAATGGACAACTTCAGTGCCTTCACCAAGCTTACCAATACTCACATCTCTCAGCTTGAACAAACTTGTCAAGGGTTCAAAACCCGTTTGACTACCCTTGAGAGCCAGCTTCACCTTCAGGGCGCCAACATTTAATCCCTAAAGGAGCAGGTTGCAAGTAAGGCTTCCTTTTCCTCCCTCAACAAAAATTGGGATGATATCCAAGAGGACTTTGAGGGCCTATGGTGACAGATAGACCAGCAGTCCCCCTGTGACTATGCAGAGACTGAGATCTCGGAGCCAGCGCCCATCCCTGGTGTTAACACCATCTCCATTCCTCTTGTAACTAACTTCAAACCTAGTTTTAAAGAAAGGTTCACCTCTAGCCATGAAAGCATTGCTTCCTTCCTGTACGCATATGAGAGTTCCATGGAGGAGGCCACTGACCAGCAGAAGGTAAAGCATATCCACTCCTACCTAGATAGCACTGCCCAGAAGATCATGACCCCCATTTGAAGGAGTGCAACACCTGGGAACAGGTACATACAGCCTTAATCCAAGAGTTCAGCAGTAATCAAACCCTGGCCAACCAAAAACAGGCGTTCATGGATATATGACTGGATAAAGGAGAAAGTCCCACGCAGTTTGCAGCCGTTTTTATGCCCAAACACAACCCTTAGTCACTACAAATCATATCACCCTGGATGATGCTCTTACCGCTGTCATTTCTGCGTTGGGATCCTACCCTGAAGTTCAAATGAATATGATTAGGCAGAAAAATTGGTTTACTAGTATCAAGGAGATCAAGAAAGCACTTAACGAGATCCTTGAATTGACTCTAAACTATAAGGCTACATCTACAGGCTCCTCTAACCGTCATAGAGTCCATGTAGTCAAAAACTAGAAGAATCTTAGACCCTGATGAACTTACTGTAACAGTTTCAGGCACAGTGCCAAGATATGCTGGAAACAACTTGCCGAGGAGGTGGGAAAAGGTCTATCATCATGAAGGACGAAGCGCTCCATGATGACATCCCTACCCAGCTTCAAGAATTCTCCATAACCTTAAATGAACCAGGACCTATTGTACCTGGAGAAGAAGTTTTAGTAAACAATGATAAAAAAGAAAGTGATACTGCTTACTCTTCTTCTGATGACTCTCCCATGTTCCTTATGCTATCGCCCCAGTTCAGAAGTCTGGTTACCCATGTCATAGTACAAGTTCACAAAATTCCAGTATTTCCATAGTTGACAGTGGCTCCCCCATGAACGTCTTAACATCCAAGTTAATGAAACGCATCAAGGTTGCTCCAGATTTGCCACACTATATGGAGTATGGCACGGCTGACCCACAATACACCCAATCTATATGAGCTTATTCCTCTCTACCAGTACAGTTAAAAAAAACTTGCTGTAAACACCCCCGCTGTCACGCTAGATAACCCTAGCTATGAACTGCTCTTTGGGACTCAGTTCCTTTGAGACTATTCAGCTGTACTCCATTATAATGGCATCTTTCTATCCCTACTAAGGCATCAGTTCCCTCTGATATTTGAAACCTTTTGTGATTCTAAGACGGAGGTAAAAGCCCAAGCCTGCTTACTGGAGAGTGAAGGCCAAATAAATCAGCTCAAATATCAAATTAGGGGCTTCTGAGTCCGATTGCCGCCTCCTGCTGTTGATGGGCAAGAGGGCATGTCGATCTACTTACCTAGGGCGTTGACAATACCTCCAAAGTCGCAAGTCATTGCTGACACCTGAGTCCATGTTAACATCCCCTTGAGATACCTATTGGAAATCTGAGGCCTAGACAACCCGTCCACAAAAGAGGTGCTAACCTGCCCGGGGATCCTAGATTCAGCTTATGCTGGAACTATATCCATGTTGTTGGCCAACCTCACTGATAAACCCAAAATAGTAGGTTCAAATAGTCCCGACGCCTATGTCCACCTTCTACCAGTGGAGGCTATTGCTGATGTCCAAAGATTTGGGACTTAAGGGATTTTGGCCTGGAGATGCCTCTGTCAGTCAGCCTTGTCAACACCATTATTGGAAAGGACCTCTCAGATGACCAACAACATAAGGTTCAAGAGTTGTTGAAAGAGTATTTAGACCTATTCTTGACCTCAACGTATAACTTTGGAAGAATGAATGGAGTCCTACATCATGTAGAAACTAGGGATGCTCCTCCCTTTCAGTCCTGACCTTACCAAAAAAGCAAGGTTGAAGATGCCCAGGTGACGGTGGAACTCAAACAACTAATTGACACCGGACTCCTGGTACCATCGTGCAGCCCTTGAGCCTCTCCTCTTCTGCTGGCTCTGAAGAAGGATGGAAGCCACCAGGTGGTGATGGACTACCAGTGACTCAACTTTATCACCAAGAAGGACAGTTATCCTCTGCCCCAAATTGATGAATCCCTCCATCTGCTTGCTGGATCTCAGTACTTTACTTCCATGGACCTTGCCAGCGGATATTGGAAAGTTGAGCTTGCCCCTGAAAATTAAGCCAAGTGCACTCTCATAGCCAACGAAGGACTATTTGAGCCTACAAGAATGCCCCAGGGCTTTTGTAATGCCCCAGCCACTTTCCAACGTGCCATGGACGGGATCCTTGGGGACTTGAAGCTTTCATGTGTCCTCATCTACCTAGATGGAATTACTGTTTTCTCATGAACCTTTAATGGACACATTGAGCATCTCAGGGAATTATTAAGCCGGCTCCAAAGGGCTATTATAAAGCTTAAACTTTCGAAGTTCTCCTCCTTCCAATAAGAACTGGAGTTTTTGGGACACAAAGTTTCCAAGGATGGCATCTAGCCTATACTAGACAAAGTCGACGCCATAGAGAGAATGTCACGCACTAAAGCTTAAGGGATATCCAGGTGTTCCTAGGCATGGTGGATTATTATCATCAGTTATCCCCCGGTTTGACAACCTAGCCAAGCCACTACTCTACTTCCTGAAGAAGAATGTGCCGTTTGAATGGCGGCCTGAACAAGAACCTTTTAATGCCTTAAGAACTTCTCTATTTACTAAACCCATTCTAGTCTACCCATGTTTCAATTAACTCTTCTTGTTGTTTACAGATGCAAGTGATGTTGCTGTCAGGGCTATCCTAGCCCAACATGATGAAAACTAAGTTGACCATCCCGTTTCCTAATTTAGCAAGACACTGAGTAAAGCTGAATGAAACTACAGCGTTATTGAGAGGGAGTGCCTGGGTGACTTGCTTGCCATCAAACATTTTTGCCTTACCTCTATGGTACTCACTTTACCATTGTTACAGACCACTCCTCGCTCTGGTGGCTCCAGCAAATGAAGGACCCAGATGGCTAATTAGCCAGGTGGGCCTTATGACTACAGAGCTATTATTTCACCATCATTCATCACACAGGTATGATTCACCAAAACGCTGATGGCCTCTCCAGGATGCTGATGCTAGCAGCTTTAACCCCCAAGGAGTACTGGCTGTATGATTTATAGGTCGACCTGGGCATTGGGAATTGAAAACTCCCAATGTCCAAGCTGAACCCTGAAGAATGACTCAAGACACAAAAATTAAGGATGAGCTGCTCTACAAGAAGGTCAATAAGAAGTGGCTCACTTATGTCCACCCCTCTTACCAAACTGATGTTATTCTAGAGGGTCATTCTACTGTGGGACATGAGGCAGTTAAGAAGACTCAAGAATGGCTTAAGTCACGATGTTACTGGGACTGAATGGTGGAAACCATCCAAGAGGTCTTAAAGGGATGTATGACTTGCTGATCCCAAGACTGAGCCAATCCTCAATTTCAACACTCAGTCATCGCCTCAACAGGGCCCTTCAATGTCGTCAGCATTGATGTGGTGGGCCCTCTTCCCACTGGGTTGCTGGCCATAAGTATATTATCCTAGCCATGGACCACTTAAACAAGTGGGTTAAAGTGATTTCGGTCTCAGCTGCCACTGCCAAAGCCACAGATCTCTTCCTTGTTCAATCCGTTTTCACACAGCATGGGTTCCCCCAAACCTTACTTCAGATAAAGGGTTGAATTTCACTTCACAGGTAGTACAAGAACTTACTAACTATTTGGCACTACCCAGAGTTTCACTGCACCTTACCACCCATCAACCAATGGGGTAGTAGAACGTGCTAATGGAACTCTTATTTCCATTGTACAAAGTTAGCTACCTCAGATCCCGCTCTCTGGAACCACTAACTACCCAGCGCTTTGCTTGCCTACAGGATAAGCTATCACTGAGCCATAAAGATGTCCCCATTTGAAGCCCTATATGGGCGTGCACCTCAGCTACCAAATAGCATCCAGCCATTGCTCAAGACTTCCACCCCTGAGAACTCTGAATTAACTATGAAGGCCTTAGCCAAAGAAATTGTCCAGCTTCAAGCCGTAGCCACACAAGGCATTGTCACCACTACAGAAAGAGAGACATCCTGATTTAATCTCGGCTAACCGTCTTTGCCAACTTTTTTAATTAGGTGACCTTGTTCTCTTCAATCACCAAAGACCTGGAGGTTGACAGAATAAAATAGATGTTCTTTGGTCTGGACCTTTATAAGTTCATTCATAAGCTGAAGTCAGAGTACCCCATTGACGATTCAACTAGGGGACCATGGTTAATAGGGTATATGGCTGGTTCCTTCAGCCCTATACCCCCCTCTGACAGGATCTTAAGGGGTCCGTTGTTAGGATTTGAGATGAAAAACAAACCGAATTCCCCACTTCTGAATTGAGATGCAGTGAATCAACTCTCAAGCCTATTCAAATGGAGACGACTTCAGGATTACATCCTTAATTACTGAGTCACGTGAGGCGGAGTTTCCATTGATACAGTCATGGGAGCTGCGAAATACAATGAGGGTGCCAAACAGGCGGTCAATCCAGAAGGCCATGAAAGATCTTGAATGGATGGGGCCACAAAGATCCTAGAGGCACCATGTCCCCAAGCACCCTATAAATATCAAAACCTTTTAATTTAATAAAGTATTTGGTATTCTATCCATTCTTCCGTTTCCTTTTCAACCCATTTTTATAGTTTTCAGCTTCGAGACACCTTTGGACTTTGGAAACAGTTTAAAGAACTGTAACGCCAACAGTATTCACAACTCTAAAGTTTGGTGCACTTCATCTGACATGCACTCAAAATAGAACCTCTCTTTCAGGTATGCCAGTGTTATTTGAAATCTTTTATGGCCCACGTGCTTATGAGCCTCTATTACCACTAATTGAATTGCTAGGTTTAATATAGTGGTATCACTTGTATCAAACTCTTCTTTTGTAGATTATATCAACATTTCAAGCATCTTTGAACATATCACCAGGACGCTCTTAACTTCCTTTGTTTCATCCTTCAAGACCTCTTATGGTAGCCCAATTAGGTCATAGAGGTGGTTGTTGTCAGGTGCTTACAAGTTGAACACTGAAAATCACGATAGACCATCTGCATTTAAGTGTTTGTCTCCTGCTCAGTGTATGATTTAAAATCATAGCCTTGGAGAAGTACAGAATAATGGGCAAAGCGTACAGCATTATCCTTCATGTTTCACAGCCAACAGAGTGACTTATGATCTGTTACTATATTAACATGTACCTTAAACAAATAAGATATGAAGTGTTTGCCCATTAGGATCACTGCCAAGCACTCACGCTCAGTAAACTCATAGTCATTCTCTGATTTTATGAAAACTTTTGTAGTATTTAATTAGATGATCTACCATGACTTATTCCAATTGTATTAAGTCACGCCAACGCCCACGTCACTGGTATTGGTATAAAGGCAGAATGTTTTGTTGAAGTCTAGATAGGCTAAGATTGATGCCTTTACTAATTGTGCCTATATCTCAGCAAAGGCCTGCTCTTGTTCCGGGACCCAATCAAGGTTTAATTCTTTAGTGGGATCGTATGTGAGAAACGCCGCCTAGTCATCAAAATGGTGTATAAACTGCTAGTACTATCCCAACATTCTGAGGAACATTTTAATATTCCTCATACTCTTTGTGGCTCCATTGCCACAATGGCGTTCACCTTCCATTTTTTTGGTTTAATTCCGCTAGGGCTTATCTCATACCCAAGGAACTTTAACATTCTCTTGAGAAAGGTGCACTTGCTCCATTTCAACTTTATATTGGTCATGCGCAGCTGTGTAAAAGCCTCTCATAAAAGCTGCAGATGCTCCTGGAAGGATTGGCTGAAGACAGTGATGTTGTCCAGGTATATCAGCCCACTCAATAACTTGAGATCACCAAACATGTGATCCATCGCATGCTGGAAGGTAGCAGGGGCGTTGCAGAGCCCCTGCGGCATCCTCATGGGCTCAAACAACACATGGCTACTGATCAGGGTACACTTCTCCTGATCCTTTGGCGAGAACTCTATCTGCCAGTAGCAGTTGGCCAGATCCATTACTGAAAAGCATTTTGAGACGCCCAGGCACTTCAAAGAATCATTGATGAACGGGAGTGGGTATGAGACCTTCTTAGTTATCGCATCCAAGAGAAAGTAATACATGAGAATTCTGTGGGTTCTATTCTTTTTTGCATATAAGAAACAAAGAAGATGCCCATGGGCTTTTAAACGGTCTGATTATCCCTTAATTGTCTAGTTGATTTAGCTCCTGTGCAGTAACTGCATCTTCTGCTTTTGAGCAGCAATAGGGTTTAGATTTAAATGGCTAGAAGAACTAATATCCATTTTAATGAACCCTACCTTTTTAGGCCATAATCATTGAAGACAATACTTAAATTGTTGAACTCGTCCAAAAGGTCATTAAGCTTCTTCTGCTGTTTAAGAATCACATCCCCAAACTTGAGCTTATAAGATCCCCTACTGAATGTAAATATTCAATTTCTTGGCAACTGATCAGTCGGGTCAGTGTAACAACTTGTCCTTTTTCAACTCTCCTTGATTGAGTAGTGATGTTTCCCAAAACATTGTTCATCTCTCCAGATTGGGTTGTGTCATAGAATCCTGGTATACTCTGGGTTCTTGCTAGAAGATTCTGTTGCAGATGTATACTTCCAAGATGGTATTAGGGAATCTTCACACAAACTGGCAGGGTCATCTTGCGTTGATCCCCTGGTTGAATCTCTATAGTTTCACTAGAGCTCGGCGGAACCCTTTCCTTCGTGCTAACAATAGGTGGTAACGGCTTCACACTCTTCTCAGTCAGGGTGTAGTGTATGGGGTAAATGAGATGATCTATTTTACTAAAGCACGTATGTTTGTTTTGCAGTTTGATGTCCTTGTCCTTAGATATTAGTGGAATTTGGTAGCCTGAGATGCTCAACATGCTGGATGTGAAATAAATCTTCACTACAAACTCCATAAGATTTATGTTTTAATAATGAAGTCATAGTATTGCAGTCCAAAACCACTGCTAGCGCCATTAGGACCATGCGCCCAAAGTACAAGGGTAATGCCAAATAGGCCCCTAGAACGAGGGTAACATCTGGTCATGTGGTGTAGTACTTAATGTTGTAATTGATATAGGCATGAACCTCAGCTTCTTTATGAGCCTAGATGAGAGGTGTTGACTGGAGCCCAGTGTCCATTACTGCCAAGAAGCGCACCTTCTGGATGATTATTTTCCACTTTTGTTACACTCTTATAAAAGAAGTTTCCAGTGAACAATACATTGATATCAGATATCTCAAAATCTCTAAAAGCAAAACGTGGTAGCTTTGACAATATCTTAGACATCCTGTGTCATGTTCTTGAAGGTTGCCATAACTAACTGCTTTTCTTCCTAAAATGAGTTGATAATCTGGGTAGGCTGAATTACTTGCTCCAAATAGGTATCACTCAACTTAGATATGTTAGTGCTATGGACACTTAATCTAGAAGGCACAGCAACCGCGCTAGGTGCCCCTAACATGTGGTAACCTTCACTAACCAAATCTTCATCTTATTAGTCATCTTCAACCCAGTGTGGAGATCCACCCAGTTTACAGCGTTATATGTATCCTCTTTGTGGGGGTCGCCTTTTTTCAGTGGTTTTAATGGATAATTTTAATGAAAGTGCCCAGGTTGAAAGCACTTACTGCAGGTTAACTTTTAAAGTAGCAAGCGTTCAGGTGGTTTGGAACTTCTTTCCTTTGGTTTGTTTCCCCTATTGTTAGTAACTTAGACAGCCTTGTTAACTTGTTGATAAGGAGGTGTGGGCCCCATGGCCTTGTATTTATCTTTTCAAACCCTTGTAAATCTAGTAATGCTTCCTTAAGCACCTTGAGGGACATTGCAAACTTAATTGCTAGAACCATATGTATTTTTAGGTTAGAATGCATTTTCAATTGATTGTAAGTCCAGGGGAGCACCCCTCGCACTTGGACTGGGTGGCATTCGCTTTCTCTTCTAAAGAGGGTCCAAAGAGGCCAGCCACCCACCTCATCTATTAGGGCACCATGCTCATGTGGTGATGAGTGGTGGGTTACGATATACCTTCTAGAAGTACTACCTCCCATCCCTGTGTTGAAAACTGGAGACCTGTTACAGCAGAAAAAAAATATGCATTGAGGTCTTGCAAATAAAAATCAACGCAGAATAGATTTGACAAGTCCCTCCCCTAGGCTAATCTTGAACTTGGAAAAATTAGTTAAAATTAATGAACCTTCCCCTTCTGCATCAAAAACTCAATCCGCTGAGCCCTACAAGTCCAAACTGGCGCTAGAGCAATCAGATGCGGGAGGGTTGGGAATACTGGCCCTGTTTCTGACCACGTGGGACTGTCCCTACGTGGGATGGCCCTGGGAGGCTCCCTTTACTAATTGAGAAAGATGTTGCCCATATAAATTGGTGTAACTATGACAAAAACGCGATTCAGATGCCCAAGGACATATTGATGATGACTCATTCTGCTGCTGACACCCTCAGATCAGTTTAATTGAAGAACCCCCAATCAAACTTCCGCCAGTTTAGGTTGGCAAACTTGAGTGCTCAATTCATGCGCCCTAATGCTATTCCCTAAACTGACCTAGCATTTAAGCAATTGTCCACACAATGATTATTGTCAGTCATATCTTCTTTAATGAAACTTTAATAAAAATTCCCTTTTGTCAAAATTTTTTTAATTGTTGTAAATTGGTCTTCTCCAGTATCCACAATGCCCATCAATGTGGAATTACAGGTTATTCAATGACTGGGACATTGCAGCCATTTTAGCAACTTTGCTGCCCTCTGCCATTAACTGAGCTTACCACGCTCAGTACCTCCTAAGATACTCTCCGCTTGCCAAAGCAATATTCACCAAGACCTCAGCATTTTGTGGGTTGAACTTTCCCCTGCTCTGGGCGAGAATCTGTCATGGAAATGACAGAAGAAGTTTAGACTGGCCTGCCAGTCGGGATGCATAAGCACCCAAAAAGCAAGCCAGAATGCCAGAGGCATTGATGACCAAATGACTTGATATGATCTGGGCATTGAGAAATGACAAATTGTTGGTGCAGCACAACTGTGAGTATGATCCAGATGATGAACCAAATTGAGCCCACTCCTGACCCAGGGGGCCTTGCTGCAGGGGGTGGGATCACCAGAATGGTTTCAATGAGTTCCTCAGCATATGGGGTCATTTCAACTGGGGCGGCAAGGAGATGGATTCTCTCTTGCAATTGGTGGATGTAAGTCCACATAATGCCCATGTACTGGTACCGGAAGTTCGTGATAACAGGGTTGTAGCACCAAAAATATTGGACTCGCTGAATCCAATCAATAACGGAGGGGGACATAGTGACCAAGAGTACTGGTAGAGCCCATATGGTATACAAACCTACAGGCCATCAGGGAAATGCCATCAGGGATGCAGTCAGAAGGAACAATACAAATAAAAAAATTGTTTTGGTTTTTTGGCAAAAATTTTTGTTGATGGAAAGGGAAGAAAATTGACCAAAAATTTTCTCAGTGCTATGCAACTGATTTAATAGTGGTCAATTGGGGTAGTGACAAGCTGAGATCAGGACCATCAAAATCGACCTAAATAGCGAACTATTTGGGAATGGGCGGGATTGTTCCTTGGGAACTGACATCAAAAAATTTGGCGGTGGGCTGAGTCACTGTCAGTTCAACCTTAAACATCCAAACTGAGGCTCAGCTACATTTCTGATAGTTGGCATGATGGCATTTAGCCCAACAAGCGACGGAAATCCCCCAAGGCCACCCCATATAGGGGCGGGTCCATTTGGTTGGGAACAGGTTTGGGACGCCCAACCCAGCCGCACTTGGTCACTGGGCCATTCTTTTGGGCAGTGGCATCACATCGGCCACAACACCTGAATTGTTGACAAGGGGCGTCAAACCCTTATTGATGGTACCCGATGCTATAGCCTGATTGTCAAGGATGATCCCCAATGACTTTGGAAGGAAGGTGATTTATTTGATTAACATATTAATCAAATTGGAACCATTGGGCGTTCCAGCTGGTACCTCAGTCTTCATGCCTTTCCGGCCATTTGAGATCTGAGTATCAGCCAGATTGCCCCCCAAATTAGATCTGACTGATTTCAATTTGACAATCTTGGCACAAATTTTTCTAATTCCCCATAACAGTTCTTTCCAAGGTGAGTGTGGGTACTGGGGGTGAGATCTGAAGCGGAAGAGCTGTTACCCACCGCTCATCTACTATGTGAGCGAGATCGCCCTGAGTAATGAGAGGTACTGCCATCCTCTTTGGTGTCTTCTTACTCAGGAATGGGAAAATGGCCCAATCAACTGCCAGGGGACATTCCCCGGGACTTACATTACCCTTTCCTTTTTCCAGAGGAAGGGCACCCCCACTGGGAAACTGCACCAGAGCCACATTCTTGTGTGTCTTGGGTAACTTGATTGCCATAATCATCGCGATTTTCTGGGGGGGGCAGGGAGCCTCGAGTGGGATATATGGAATGCTTCAACCAGGTCCATGCAATCCGCGCAAATAGCGCGCCTTGACCCAACTATTTTCGTAGGCCAAATACCCTTTTAAGGCCACTAGATATTGGACAGAACGTCGCGACTTCCATGATGCCAAGATAGCCTCTACCTCAGCTTCTTCCCCATTATTGACAATGATTGGTTCCAGTTCTGTGGGAATTGTACCCTTGAAAGGCAACAGCTGGTAAACATGGAAAACAGGGTGCTGCTTCCAATGCTCAGGGAGCTCCAGTTGGAACGCTCCATTATCCAATACCTCCTCCACTAAATGTGGACCTTAGCGTTTACTGGCGAATTTACAGGAAGGGGTCTGAATCCTTAAATGATGGGTATCGAGCATGACATAGGAACCCACCTTAAAATCATGTTTTGGAAGATGCTTATGATCCGCGAACCTCTTGTAGTCATCAATGGCTTTGGTGAGGTGCTCATACACTAAGGCTTGAGTCAATCTGATATGGGCAGCATGGTCCGCGGCAGCTTGAACCTCAGGCCGCAAGCATGGCTTGACCAAAAATGAAGGATTAAAACCCAACGTTGCTTCATAGGGGGAAAACCCTGTGGATGAGTGGGTCCCGTTGTTGTAAGCATATTTGAGTGAGAGGCAAGTCATCAGCCCAAGTACCCTGCGCGGCAGCAGCATAGAAACGCAGGTACTGTTCTAGGACTTGATTGACCCTTTCCGTCTGTTCATCTGACTGAGGATGATATGCCGTGGAGTGACAGGGGGATATTTTTTAGGATCGATAGGAGTTAACTCCAAAACCATGTGGTGAACTGTGAGCCCCAGTCACTGATAATCTCCTGGGGGAGACCGAACATTGAAAACACATGGCATACAAACAGATGGGCAGTTTCATCTGATGTAATCGCAGAAGTACAAGGTATAAAAAGGGAAAATTTCATGAAATGATCCACCACTACCATCACCACTGTGAACCCATTAGAACAAAGGAGTTCAATGATAAAATCCACGGACACCAATGTCCATGGGCCCTCCGCCTGCTGTAAGGGGTGCAAGAGACCATTATTGCCAGAGCAATCTGACTTGGCCCTAGCGCAAGTAACACAATTGGCGATCCAAGCTGGAACCTCTTTTGTCAGGCCCACCCAGTTGAAGGTTCTCTTGATCAAATTGATGCATTTCTTATTGCCGGGATATCTGACCATGGAGGGATCATGATGGGTACGGAATACCTATAATCGGAAGGAGGGAGGAACCCAGATGCAAGACTGGAAGTAAATGAGTCCCTCTTCTAAAGAATATATGGAGGGTTTGTGACTTGAGTGAGCCAACTGCCTAACCAACTCCACGCCCTCAGGGCAGGCCATTTGACTGGCTAAGACCTGAGCCACTAGCAGGGCGTCAGGAGCCAAAGTGATAGAGGAAACAATGGGGGGAACGATCAACAGGATTTGAGTGGCAGGAATCATGGTAACGAGATCCACTTCCTCTGATTCCACAGGACTATGGGCGGGACTGCATCTTAAGAAATCAGGAAGTACATTGAGCGCACCTTTAATGAATTTGTATTTAAAGTTAAAACTGCACAGGTCCTGATATGTTCAGGCCTGCTGATGGGGTTTGCAAAAATACAAAAGGGCCTTATGATCCATGCGGACTATTAATTCATGGCGGGCACTTTGCAACAGATACCGCCAATGAGTTAATGCCCATGCAACAGCTGCCAATTCCTTGTCATATATGGCCCAAGATTGCTCTGTGGCTGTGAACTTCTGGGAAAAGTAAGCAACCGGGTGTTCTAAACCATCGTGCTCCTGAAGCAACACTGCTCCCACTGCAACCTATGAGGCATCGCATGCAACAATGTACAGTTTGGTGGGATTTGCGTGCTTCAAAATAGGTGGAGACATGAACAACTCCCTGACTGATTTGAACACCTGCTGGCATTTGGGCATCCAACAAAATGGTACGTTTTTCCCAGTAAGGGGGTGGAGTGGTGCGGCCAGCTGGGAAAGTGCCGGGGAAAACTTCTTTAGGAAGATAATAGTTCCCAAGAAACTCTGAAGTTGTTTCTGCATAGTCAGGGTTGGCCATTCTCAGATCGCATCTAACTTGTTGGGAGGGATTGCATAGCCATCTTTGAGAACCAGGTTACCGAGGAAAGTAACCTCCTCCTTATAAAACTCACACTTGAAAGGTTTGAGGAACAACCCTGCCTTATGCAAGGCGACCACCACTGCTTCCAGGTCAGTAGCATGTTGTTCAGTAGTTGGGGAGGGAACCAGGATATCATCAATGTATGCAATTGCACAGGTAAACCGGAGGTCACCCAGTACATTGTTGATCATCCGTTGAAATGTAGCAGGAGCATTCTTCAGCCCGAAGAGCATTACACAAAATTGGAAAATGCTGCGCTTCATCCAGATTGCTGTTAACCATTCCTGGGCTTCCATTACCCGAATTTGGTTGAAGGCGTTCACTAGATCCAACTTAGAGAACTCTTGGGACTTGGCGATTTCCTGGATGATTGTCTGCTCCAGAGGCAAGGGTAGGGATCAGAAACAGTTATTTTATTCAAATGACCGTAATCCATGCAGGGGCAGAGAGAACCATCCGCTTTTTTTGGCAAAGATGATGGGGGAGGCGACGGGTGAGGTCTCCTTGAACAACTAAGCTTTTAATCAACATATTGTCCAACCAGGTATTGAGTGCAACTTCTTCCTCCGCTGTATGGGGATACAACAGACAGTTGATGTTCACTAACTTCACGGTCATTTGAAACCCACAATTGAACCTGGAGTGTTTAGGCAGGCGATCCATCTTTTCCATGTTGAAGATTCTCCAATAGCACATTAAGCTTTTTGGGGAAATTGGCTGAGATTCCCGCAGAAGTGACCAGGGTAGTGATAGAGCTGGTTCCTTATATCTTCTTGAGGGTGTTGATCAGAGGGAATTCTCCCTCCAAATAATCATTGGTAAATGACAATGTATTAGATTCTAGATGAATCTTCACATGTTGTCAGTGCCACCACCCCACCCCTAAGATCACTGGAAACACCAAGTTCAGCATAGCTGAAAAGTGATCGCAGAAGATGAACTGGTGGATTGAAAAAGTTACTTGTTGGTGAATGACATATGAGGGCTGATAAGCAGATGAGGCCACCATCACTGAGGAGCCCGCATCCATTTCCAGTTTTAATTGTTGCACCAACTCAACACTCATGAAGTTCCCCGCAGCTCCAGTATCCACCAGGGCTTTAAAGGAGACATGATGTTAGATGACACTGATCTTTATAGGCAATAGGAAATAAGCGAAGTTTTGCTTATTGGAAGATTCAACTGACTCATTTGCAACTGAAGAGATAATGGAAATTTTGGGGGTAAGGTCGGGGTCCTTTGCTGGAGCAAAAATTGGAAGTACGAGGGCAGGGGAAATGACTTCCTCCATCTGGGCTTGAACAGATTCATTAATTTTTAATTCTGTATCCGCCAACTTGGAATTGGGGGTTACAGCATGATCAGTACCCAGATCTACCACTAATTTGGAGATAGGCGCGTCATCCGCATCTACTTTGGGTAACCAAATCAAGAAATTGGCCTTCTAATAATGGGTAACATGACGGGGTAAGGCGTTGATGGTGGTTGTGGTGGCACATATTTGATCTACTGATCCTTGGATAGTAGACCAGACCTCGTGATGAGCGGAACCCAAATCCAAGCACAATCTAAAGACTTCCTGAAGCATATCAATAGATAGACCTGAAGCGGGGGCCAGATCACAAAAGGTAGAAATTAAAGAAACCAAGCTAGGGGCTTCAGCCATGGCATAGATCAGTCTGAATAGGTGGTCTGATTGTGACACAGGGGTTTCAGGGCGGCTGACACAACAGCCATCAGTGGGGTGGAGTCTCCTGCTTGTGAGGAAGAGTGAAAAAGACCTCTCACCCAACAGCGGGCATCCCCATATACAGCGTCTAACAACGCGAGCCCTTGTCAGGCATGGGATAACGCGGAAGCGTTATTAAGTGCAATTGCTGTATGCATTGCACTTCAGCAAGCGCGTCAAGAACTTGATTGGCGATCTCTTGGGAGGGGACACTCGAACTTCCCTCTGGACTAGTGGAAGGAGGAGGGGATGCAATCTGAGCAGCTTAAGTGGATTGAAGGAGATTTCCCAAGGTAGTGCGGATGCTTCTCCCAAAGTCAGAAAGTGACCAAACTAACAACAAACAGCAGACTACTAATTGCACATTCATTTGGTAAAGGGTAACCACTGCAGCTCCCAGTTTGAAGAACAAGGCAGAAGTGGCTGGAAATAATGGTTGGTCAATTATGTCATGGAAATGGCAGAAGAAGTTTAGACCAGCCTGCCAGTCGGGATGTGTAAGAACCCAAAAAGCAATCCAAAATGCCAGAGGCATTGCCAACTGAATGACTTGATATGGAGCCTGGCATTGGGAAATGACGAATTGTTGGTGCAGCACAACTGTGAGTATGATCCTGACAATGAACCACAATGAACCCACTCCTGACTCAGGGGACCTTGCTGCAGGGGGTGGGATCACTGGGATAGTTTTGATGAGTTCCTCGGCATATGGGGTCATTTCAACTGGGGCAGCAAGGAGATGGATTCTCTCTTGCAATTGGTTGACATAAGGCCACAAGCTGCCCATGTACTGGTACCAGAAGTTCGCGATAACAGGGTTGTAGCACCAAAAATATTAAGCTCACTGAATCCAATCAATAACGGAGGGGGCCATAGTGACCAAGAGTACTGGTAGAGCCCATCTGGTATACAAACCTACAGGCCACCAGGGAAACGCCATCAGGGATGCGGTCAGAAGGAATAATACAAATAAAAAAATGGTTTTGGTTTTTTGGCAAAAATTTTTGTTGATGGAAAGGGAAGAAGATTGAACAACAATTTTCTCAGTGCTATGCAACTGATTTAATAGTGGTTGATTGGGGTAGTGACAAGCTGGGATTGGGACCCTCTATTTTTGACCTAACCACGAATTATTTGGGAATGGGCAGGTTTGTTCCTTGGGAACTGACATCGAAAAAGTTGGCAGCAGGCTGAGTCAATGTCAGTTCAACCTCAAACGTCCAAACTGAGGCTTGGCTACATTTCTGACAGTTGGTGCAATGGCATTTGGCCCAACGAGTGATGGGAATCCCCCAAGGTCACCCCATATAGGGGTGGGTCCATTTAGTTGGGAACAGGATTGGGATGCCCAACCCACCTACGCTTGGTTGCTGGGCCGTTCAATTGAGAAGTGGCATCACATCGGCCACAACACCTGAATTGCTGACAGGGGCTTTGAACCCTCATCAATGGCGCCCGATGCTATAGCCTGATCATCAAGGATGATCCCCAATGACTTTGGAAGGAAGGTGATTTGTTCAATTGACATGACATCGAATTGGAACCATTGGGCGTTCTGGCCAATACCTCAGTCTTCATGCCTTTCCAGCCATTTGAGATCCAAGAATCAGCCAGATTGCCCCCTGAATTAGATCTGACCAATTTCAATTTGACAATCTTGGCGCAGATTTCGCTAATTCCCATAACAGTTTTGCCAAGGTGAGTGTGGGTACTGGGGGTGGGATCCGAAGCGGAAGAGCTGTTACCCACCGCTCATCTACTATGTGAGCGAGATCGCCCTGAGTAACAAGAGGTACCGCCATCCTCTTTGGTGTCTTCTTACTTGGGATCAGGAAAATGGCCCAATCAACTTCCAGGGGACGTTCCTCAGGACTTAGAGAATCTGTACTCTTGCCATCTCCCTATTCCAACTCCCTTCATGGCAGAATCCAAACCTTCCATGCCAATCTAAAAATTTCCCACGCCTAAGCCTGTAGTCTCTGGGGCTGCGACAGCCTGGCTTTTTGCCAAGTTGCTTCTCACTTTTGTGTCCCATCAGCGCTTGTTATTCACATTTTACTAGCCCATCTGGTGTCATCCAAAAGCAGTGCCTCTGGCATTTTGGCTCGCCTTCTGGGTGCTCTTGCACCTGACTGCAGCCCGGCCTTAACTTTATCTGCCACTTCCCTGACATAATTGCCAACCATTAATTCAGTCATTTCCGCCCTTCTTGCTGATATGGGTGCAACAGTGGGTACTATTTACCAGATGAATGTGCAGTTGGTGGTCTCACTCCTGTTATTTGTCTGGTCAATTGCCAATTTTGTACATAGCTCCCTGGTGGCGTTGAAGGAATTTCTTTATAAATGAACTATCCCATTGACATAAACTTCTGCCCAGCCCACCCTTGAGTGGTAGGTGCGCCTGATCCATCTGTAAAAGCTGTTATTCAGGTCCTTGACATCTTCTCCAAGTTGCAGGTGTGGTCCTCAATAGCACCTATCAGCTCTGCTTCACTGATGGATGCCCAGAAGAGTGTGGCCATTTTAGATTCAGTTGAAGGCAATGTCCACCAGTGGGTGTGGGTCATTTTATGATCTGTCATTCAGGCGGGCAACTCCACCTCAATTATTAAATTGGTTTAAGGCGGCTTTGAAAGAATTTGTGCCACGTTCCGCTTAGCTGTTTCATTTATTCTCTATGAGCGCCAAGTCTCATAACTTGGCTTCCTTAGTCATGGCTATCTGCGAGGAAGCACCTGCACTTGGTCTCCCCTTGGATATCATCCAAGTAATTTTTTGGACTGTATTGGACTTGGGTTCCGCCAACAATGTCATTTGGTCTGCCCTGGTGATAAGGGTGGAGCAGATCTATATGGCGGCGACTTCAATCAATGTGACTTTCTTTCATAGCCCCCGCACAAATTATAGTAACTTCATAGTTGAATTTGCCAACTCAAGTATGGTATCAAATCCCAACATTGATTTGGTATCTTCTCTGGTCCCGATGGCTGATGCTGCCCCAATAATGGAGCTAATTACCCTCAGCTCACCTGTCCCTCAGTTAGCAGATGACCAGCCCAGAGAGGATGCAGTCCAACCACCCACCAAATTGACTTCATTCCCTCCAAGACAGTTCTTTTCCCTGATTTGTCTACTATTTCCACTTTGTCAGCAAATCACGTGAAGTCATTGTTAAACAAAATATGATTACTTTTTATTACTAATAAAAATTAGGATTAGGTTGCACCAGGTTTCCTTTGAGGCTTTGATTAATATGGGAGCAGCGGGCAACTTCATGAGTCTGAAGTTGGTCCAGAAACTAGAATTGAACTTGACCTGGGTACAGCTGTGATGGTTGCATTGTTGGCCACTTGGACATCATTCAGGGTGCAGCGCCCTGTGAATTTTTTGGTCCACCAGTTTAATTTCTGTGATGCCTGATTTATTGTTTCCAGTAATTTTGGGCGTGTGTTGGTGGCGTCACCAGCTCGTGAGAATTTACCTGGATTCTACTGTCATTTGTCAACGCCCAGGTGGAGGGAGAGTTTCTGTTGCTTGACAACCTCACCAAATCTTGGAACCAAGGCTCCATTATGACCATTGTTTTCTTATGGGCCTTCCTCCAGATTTTCCCGCTGTATTGGTGACCTACTAGAGCATTTTTGATTCGTAGAAGGCCAATTGCCTTCTGCCACATACTATATTGGATCTGAAGTTCTGAACAATATTGGCCATGGTATATATCACTGCTCACTGTTTTCACATACAGCGGAGGAAGATGCTACCCTTGATGAATGGTTAAATGACATGCTCAAAAAAGACTGGCTTTTCAAGGAGACGTCCCCAGTTGCCTCACAATATTCTTTGCAAAAAAGGATGACAGTTTGCTCTGCCCCTGTGTGGATTATGACCATCTCAATATTATAATAATTCATAAACCCTAATCACTTCCACTGGAACAAACAATTAGCCAAGTGATTATTAAGTTGCAGGTCTTTTCTGAAACTCACTCCTTGTAAATGCCTACAATCAAATCCAGGTGGTGAAAGACCAGGAATGGCTCACAGCCACCTGGACAAGAAGAGGCATTTTCAATTTTGTTTAATGCTTTTCAGGTTAAAGAGCGCCCCTGTAACATCCCAGCGGATGATCAATAGTGTGATAGATGACTTCCGGTTCACCTGAGTGTTAACATACATCAATGACATCCTGGTCACTCCCCCACACCTGAACAGCATGCAAAAGAATTTGGAGGCAGTGGTGGCCATCATGCATATGGCAGGTCTGTTTATCAAGCTGACAAAGTGTGAATTTTACTGGGATGAAGTTACCTTCTATTTTAATCTCATCTCAAAGGATGGGTACACCATTTCACCCAGAAAACTGGATGCTATCCATGAGTGGCCGACTTTGATGATTCAGAAGCAACTAAGAAGCTTATTGAGTGCGGTTATCTTTCTGAAAATCCTTCACATGTCAGTAATCTTCCTTTACTGGGGAAAGCCTCCTCTAGGGGCTATGACTTGCCTATTGGCGAATGCCAAATTAGGCTCCCCATTGACTTTGGTTAAGTCCAATTTGAAGCATTAAGGTTTAACCCCAGTAATATTTAATATTAATTAAATAATTTGATTTGACAATGGGGACTAATGCCAAGGATGTTGAAACCATCAATTTTAGGTCATGGAAAAATCCTATCTCAATGCTGAAACCCAATTAAATGGCCATTTTGGGATTCACTGTTGACTTATGCTGAGGATTATTCCAAACTCCTCTGTATAATTAGTAATTTTTATATATATATATTCACCAGCAAAAATAAAAAGATTAACCCTAACCCTAGGTCTGTATTGCCTATCTCCCACTACCTGACTATCCTGAATTCTCTTTCCTTTACCACTTTTAGCCTTGAGGTACTATGAATAACTTGAGGCTTTATCTAAATAAATCTATAGTTTCTCTTCTCACTAATTCCTATTATAGCTTTCTTAGTCCCTTTAAGCCTACTAACTTGTTGGGGGCTTCAGGGCCTTTATGTCATGGAAATGGCAGAAGAAGTTCAGACCAGCCTGCCAGTTGGGATGCGTAAGCACCCAAAAGCAAGCCAGAATGCCAGAGGCATTGCCACCTGAATGATGTTGTATGGAACCTGGCATTGGGAAACAATAAATCGTTGGTGCAAGACAACAGTAAAGAGCAACCCAAGAATGAACCAAACTGAAGCCGCCCCAGACCCTGGAGGTCTTACTGCAGGGGTGGTACCACATGTATGGTTCTGATAAGGTCACCAGTAGTCAGGGTAAAATCAACTGGGGAGACAAGGGGGAGGATCCTTGCCTGAAGATGGTGGATATACTGCCACAAGATCCCAGTATATTGTCGGTGAAAGTTCATAATGACAGGATTAAATTACCAGAAGTATCTAGCTCGCTGAATCCAGCTTACAATGGTAGAGGCTGAAGTGACCATTAGTACTGGTAGAGCCCATCAGGTATATGGACTGACAGGCCACCAGAGAAAAGCCATTGGGAATGCAGCCAGAAGGATGTCAATAAAATCAAAGTTGATTGTTTTTGGAGGAAAAATTTTATTGTAAAGAAAAGGAAGAAAATTGACCAACAAATTTTTCAGTGCGATGCAACTGATTAAATAGTGGTTGATTGATGCGGGGACAGGCCAGGATTATGACCCTCAATTATAACCTAACTGGCGAATTATTTGGGAATGGGGCAGATAAGTTCACTGGGAACTGACGTTGAAGGATTTGGTGCCAGACTGAGTCGCTGTCAGTTTGACCTTGAATGCCCAAACTGAGGCTTAACTACATTTATGATGGTTAACTTGATGGCATTTAGACCAACAAGCAGTGGGAATCCCCCAAGGCCACCCCACGTAGGGGAGGCCCTAATTGGTTAAGAACAGGTTTGGGATGCCCAACCCACCCATGCCCAGTCGCTGGGACATTCATTCAGTCAAAAGCGTTGCATCAGCCACAACGCTTGATTTGCTGGCAGGGAGCTTTGAATCCTCGTTGATGGTGTCTGATGACATTACCTACATGTTGGGATGATCCCTGACAATTTTGGGAGGGGGCTAATTTTTGCAATCATGGTGTTAGCCAAATCAAAACCTTCAGCGATTCTGGCCAATAAATCAGTCTTCATGCCTTTTTGACTATGTGAGATTTGATCATTGGGCATGTTCCCACTTGATTTTGGACTAAATGACTTCATTTTGGTGATCTTGGAGCAAATTTCCCTGATCAAATGTACTAATTCTGCCAAGGTGAAGATGGGCACTGGGGGAGGAATTCAAAGAGGAAGGGCTGTTACCCAACGCTCGTCTACCATGTGGGCGAGGTCGCCCTGGGTGACGAGGGGTACAGCCACCCTCTTTGGTACCTTCTTACTCAGAAATGGGAAAAGGGCCCGATCTACATACAGGAGATGTTCCCCAGGACTTACACCTGAATTAACTATGGCCAATTAAGAGTTGCTCCCATGTGTCCTGACAAACTGGTGCTCACAAGTCCCCCGTGAGGGCTACAACCCAGAAAGAAGGAGGAACGGTCCCCATCCTGGCACCTGCCTGACTTTCATAAAGTGGTCAAATAACAGGAAGGGTTTTTCAGTAGGATCAGTTGGGGGGTTCCCTTTTGTGGTCTGATTTGTTTAAGTCTGGGCGCCCAATCCCGAACCCTGGCACCACCTCTGCCCATAAAAGCGTTCAATCCAGGATGAGGGGATGACCTCCAACCAGATGCTGACAGTGTAAGACGCCAAAAGGACCCAAGGCTCACAAAAAATACCAGTATAAGATCAGGTGGGACAACATTATATATCTGAATCTTTGAGGACATTCCCCAATGTTCTTATAATAATATAACTAATTTATTATTCTATTTATTTTAAAAAAACTAATATTTAATGTAAATCAAAAAAGCTCTCCAGGTCCAATTCCTGATGCCACCGCAATGCCAATGATTTCTCCAGGACCAATACCTTATGTCAGGACTACACCACAATAAATTTCTAGTATACAGAAATCAATGCCAAAGTTCTCTCAAATCAGCCAGGCATTCATTTTGCACCGCTGTATATTTTTTTTTGCCTCTTCCAAATGTCAGCTCCTATATCAATGATCTTTCTGGGGTCACTCCCTGATACCGCTCGCCAGATCTCTCCATTGTGTCTGCGCCAACTCCTTTTGGCCCATATAAACCTGCCATTTTTGGTCCCTCTTGTTTAGAAAATATGAGAACCAGGATCTTAGCTTCTCCCAATGTCATACCAAACTCTGCCGCCAAGACCTGATGACCCCCCCTTGGCTATGACCCCTAACCAAGGCATGGAAGGGGTTCAGTCAGGATTCTCCCTTTATTGATGGAAGCCTCCTCTAGGGGTCGTGACTCACAATATGGTAAATGCAAGTTAGGCTCCACTTTTTACTTGGGTTGAGCCCAATTCAAAGTTATTGAGGATCAACCCCGTTAATATTTAATATCATTTAATAATTTAGTTTAACACCATTGATTAATATTGAAGATGTCAAAACCATCAATCAAGTCATGGCGCAATATTACCTTGACCCTAAAACCCATTTAGATAGCCATTTCAGGATTCATCAGTTACAATACTGTGAACTATCCCAACCCCTTTGTACTATTGATAATTTCTTATATATCTCTATTGAAAACCAATGCTGAGATCTCCCTTACCCTAGGCCTGTATTGCCTAGCTCCCACTATCTGGCTATCCTGAATTCACTTTCCTTTACCACTTTTAGCCTAAAGGTACTATGAATACCTTTAGGCTTTATCTAGATAAACTTATCATTTCTCTTAGTCTCTAGTTCCTAATCTAGTTTTCTTAGGCTCTAAGAGCCTACTATCTCGCTGGGGGCTTTGGGGCCCAGAATTAACTATGGGCCAGTTAGGAGTTGCTCCTCATGATCTGACACCCCGCTCTCTCACAGTCAGACATGCCACTGCATCTGCTCATGGGCAAAAACGTTCCATTCTACTGGACGTTTGAGTGTAAGCAGACATTCAACTCATCCAAGGAGGTGTTCTTAGCACCTCAATTCCTAAAGCACGCGGACCCCTCCAAACCCTACATTGTAGCATACAATTCATCTTCTACTGCAGTGGGGGTGTTAGATTTTGATGGTTGACCTAAAAAAAAACCCTTTGAGAAAACCATCAATGCTGATATTACCCTCATAGATGGATACTTTGATCTTTCCCAATTTATTTGCAAAATATGATAAATATGATCACCTCAAAATGCCTTAATTGTTTCTAAACAACCAAATTATTGTAGCTAATAATAGCTATGAAATAATAATATTATGGCTGATTATGAGATCCACTTGGGTGAACCAAGTGGATTTATGGCACAAACCTAATTGCATTTTTTTATCTAATGCATATATCAATTTTGAATTATAAATTTATGTATGTTGATCATCATAATCAGCACGAAAGTGCTTGCAAATGATGACCCAAAGGGGAGTACATAGTACTATTGAGAGGCCTGCCAACGTCTCAATTAGGGTGCATAATTATTCGAATTCAATATCTTTTTTCTCACCATTTAGTGTTTTCGTCAGCTGTATGACGAAATATAATCAGGCTGGTTGAAAGGCGAATATACATCACTGAGGTGCTAATTTTAAGCCTAATAATCTTGCAGATCACATGAGTAGTAGTACTTACAATAGCGCTGAAACAGTTGTAATAAAGTAAATTCAAGGGCCAAATTAACTTGGGGATTTTTGATAAACACTGCCATAATCCATAGCAGATTGGCATGGTTTAAATGAGCTCATTTAATTGATGAGTATGGCCAGGAAATGCCCTAGAGGTATAAAATACTGGCGCCTGGCCCTAAAAAATCATCATCTTTCCATTTAATCATATTTTCATCTTATATCATACATTAATATAATCTTCATAAAAAGAAGTTTAGACAAGCATTCAGTGGAGCTTGTCATTATTACCTGAGTATGGATAGTTCCCGATTAGAGAGGGAAAAATCACCCAAGAAGAGAACAAAAGAGCCAAGTATTATTATTTAGTTTAGTAAGTTTCCACATAATTAGAAAATACCGTAAGACACATAGCATAATCAGGATATATTGGCCAAAACTCTTACAGACTATTGAAACATGATTATATTTAATGAGCGAACTATTCTTTAAATCTCACAAGTGGTGCTCGATAAAACCACGTTACACTTTTTAATATATGACTAATTTATCTAAATACCAGGCAGAAGCTGCCAGAAGACATGATGAAAACAATATTAAAACCAGTAACTGAGAAATCACTCAGTACTTCAACGCTGCTCGCCAGAATACTGAGGATAGTACTTTGTACTCCTTAGATCTAATCATGGCGAGAGGAGGGCATTTGACACAACAGGCCCTACTGACTTTACCTCAGATAGTGTGAAGGAGATGATGGAGACCTTATTCCATGGGTATAGGATCGGTACATTGCAGATGGACCCATCTTTTGGGCTCTTTTACTACTTAAAGGATCAGGCCTTCAAGGTGGAGATGTATATGTGGTACTGAGAGGCGGCCATGGCAACTCTGGCCAGATGCATCAACAGTACACAAGCAACAAATGAGTTCTTGGTTAGCTTTGTACAGCCCTCAATCAAGCACATACAAAGGATTTAGCTCAGCAGAAACTAGAACTTGAGGAGATATACAGAGTTCAAGAGGAGGAGCAATCTTACTGATTAAACTTACTGGATATGCTAAACTCAGCTTCAACGAAGTTATAAAGGCTATCATTAATAATATGTAACAGGTCAACGATGCTCACAGAAGAGTAAACACTTTAGAAGAACAACTTAATGAAAAAGTTCTGAGGATTGCATATGAGGTCATCACTTTATATGGATTGACTAGTGAGTTTGTCCATAAACTTAATAAATGCTGCCAGAAATTGGAAAATTACTCCAAATTTCTGTCTTTTTGGACCAAACGTTTTACCAAAGATGCCACTTTTTCTCAATAAAAACATCTGGAATTAAAAACAATGCATGTTAAGCTCAATGAATATGTCCAAACTAAGTTGGGCATATTACAAAAAAGCTTTGAAGATATGGCTGCCATTCCAGTAGGGCTGAATTATGTGGAAGATTTCACATGTACCAATCAAGTTCATCTTGATTGTTACATTCCGACTTGGATTCAGATTTTCCAGATCTGAATCAGATCTCTTTTAAATGCTTTTGGTTTGGTTGCTTTGGGCGCTGGGTTGTGCCTCACCCAGGTTGTAGATTAGGCTTGTGCAAGCCTAATCAATGACTCAGGTGAGGCCACTGAGGGGCGGCCTTTATAAGGCGCGCCTGTCCATTCCAAAGTTCACTTTGGAATTTTCGCCCTAACATTCCCTACCTAGGGAGCATTAGCGATGGCTCCCCAGATGATCTCTGGTTGGTGGGCCCCTATTTTATGTCCAAAAATAAAAAAAGATTGTTCCAAGGTTTGCATTTCTTGCATACCTGTGGTCTTTTCTGAGTGTTTGGTTTCGAGAAGCTTTCATGTGGTTAGGTCAGACCAACTCAGAGGATGTGTATAACCAATGAGTAGATGACAAGTTTTGGCACTGTAGGTGCCCCAAACCTCACCCTACTTGGGTAGGCCGCTTTGGTTGCTTGTTGGTGTGCCAAAGAAACTTTTAATATATGCGGTTGGAACTGGGGCTTTTCTGGTCCGTTACATCATGCAAATTCATGAAGAATTTATGAAACTCCAGTCAAAAATTTCTTCCATGAAAGCAAAGAATGTTAAACTTGCTAAGAAAAAACAAGATCTCCAAAATATGCTTATAGCAATGAATGACCTTGTTGCTGATTGACTGAAGATGTGAAGCATATACTCGCTTTTTAAATTACTTTAGAAAAGAACGTGAGCGTCTTAAAAAGGAAGTTGATGCCCTAAAGGAGAGATTTGATACTGTTTGACCAGTCCTCAAGGGGGAGAGCAGTAAAACTATAAGTTTTGGGCAAAAAACCAATTGGGGAATTACATAAGGCCTGAATTCAAGAGTACGAATTAAGCAGTTCAGAACAATACCATGAAGCAGAATCTTCAGGAATTGAGACAGATGCTGAAATTAATATTTAAATGTTTGTTCAATTTAAAAATTTTACTTCTATTCCAACTCCAGATGAAACTTGTTGCAAAAATGGACCAATCTTAGCAGAAGTTCCCTAAGATTACAAACTTTAGATGAAGCGTAACTTCTCTGGCTGATTCTGGGCACAATGACTTTAAGCTCTTAAATTTGCCAATATTTGACAAGGAAGGAAACGTACATTCGTTATTAAAGTTGTTCAAAAAAGCTATTAGAGGAGGATCTGACCATGCAAAGTCTACAGCTCTCACTAACTGCCTGAACTCCCATAGTGTTGATCTTGTTATGCCCTATGTTGATGACGACTGGTCCTATTTGGATGCAAAAAACGCCGTAATAAGACAATTTGGAGGGCCTGATAAGCTATCAGCCCAAAAAACAGATCTACTCAAAATTGAATTCCAGAGGAATGATTCCATCAGAATCTTTGTGGATAGGTTTTACCATGAGGCTCAGGTACTACTTGGTTCTATTGCTATAAACAAATTTGATGCAATGATTTCCATGCAGCATGCTGTCAAGCCATACCATGACTTGCAGCATGTCATGATTCCAGCCTTTAATCGAACCAGGGAGCATTAGAACTCATGTATTTTTGAGAAAGTGTCAAGTAGCTTTGACGCACCTAATCAGCCCAAAAAGCAATTGAAATCTCGATTTTTGGGACCAAAGAATGCAAATTAAACAAATAAGGAAAATACAATCAGCCTGTAAATCAGAAAAACGATTAGCAAACTGAGCTGATTACCTGTCATAATTGTGGCCAAAAGGGACATTTTGCTAGCTAATGCTACAGACAGGCAGATAAAAAACCTGGGGTCAATGTGGCCTCAAAGGTAACAATGAAGAAAAGGTGGGAAAATAGAAGGTGGAGTGGAGGCAGAATGCTCTACCTCCACCGATGCCCCAACACACATTCCACCTGACCCTGGCAAGCTTTTCTTGGCTGACGAAGTGGCCAAAGATAGCCTGAACCACATCATGGATGACAATGTACATATGATCACAATCAGATCCTGGAAAGGTTAAAAGCCAAGAGAAGCTTCAAAAGGAGCCTGAATAGAGGTGGCTAAACCTTACGCTAACCAAATTATGGACCATGACCTTGATCCTTATACTACTAGCTCCATTGATCTGCTCTCTTTAAAGGATGTGCAGGTCGCAATCCCCATGCAGACTCATGCAGAAAACTTACCTGAAATCTGTTCTTGCCTCAAATCACACTTGGAGTCAGGCAACTCTGAATCTATTACCATAATAAGCACTTCTGAACCATACTCTGAGTGTACTTATGCCAATATTACTGTCAATTAGGTCCATGTTTGGGCCATTATTGATAGTGGTGCTCCTTTAAATATTGTCAGCACTAAGCTTGTAAAGAAGTTGGGAATAGCTCCAGATGTTGCCCATGATCAATACTATGGCACAGCATGAACACATACCACTAAATCACTTGGGGCATAAAGTGCCTTACCTATAATGTTTGGATCTATAGTAGTATACGCTCCAGCTATAGTTCTGCCTAATCAGAACTATGAGGTCCTTATTTGTACCAATTTTATGAGAAGATATGGAGTGAATACTAGTCATAAGGATGACACATAAACTATTCTGAAACAAACCATCCCAATTTACTATAAAAAACGCAAAATCCGGACTGAAAAACCTAATCTGTTTATTTTGTCTTTCAGGGCAGAATAATCCCCATTGAATACTCTAAATCAAAGCACTATGCCAAGCCCCTACCAACAAAAATCCATGAGTCTAAGGGCATACCCCTTCAAGCAAACAGAGAGCTAACTTTGGATCTGGAATGCAGGCAATAGTTCTGACTAGGCTAACAATTTAGATCCCAGAAGGATTCTATGGCAAAGTTTATCAACCATGGTCCCAAACTTGACTCAAACCTAACATAGCACCCAGGATAATTATTCGTGGGCATCAAGAAATCAGTATACTCTGCATAAACATGCATAATAGGCCCATGTTTATCAAAAGGCACAAAGTGGTGGCCTATCTCCATTTGATTTCTGTAACAGAGATTGAATATTTTCAAGAGTTTGGAACCCTGGATGAGCTAGGGCTTCCTGATGATGAGTTACATTATGTTCATAATGTCATACCTATGGCCAATTTAGGTAAACTAAATGAACAGGAGAAAAACTGAGTTCAAGAATTATTCAAAAAATACCGTGGAATATTTGCCAATGATGATTTTGACATGGGATGCACACAAGGAGTAACCCATATGATAGATACTGGGATCATATACCTATCCAATAAAGGCCAATTAGTTGTTCAAAAACTGCCAAGGAGGTTGTATCAAAAGAGTAAGGAACTTCTTAACCATGGTATACTAATACCATCCAAGGGTCCCTGGCTGCACCAATTTTAATTTTAAAGAATACTGGGAGCAATAGGGTTGTTATTGACTACCAGAAGCTCAACAACATTACAAAAAATGACTCTAATCCTCTTCCACGTATTGACAATGCCCTAGATAGGCTTGGAGGTGACAAGTTCCTCTCAGGGATGAATATGATTAGTGGGTATTGGCAGATCACCATGCCCAAAGCTGAGCGAGAAATGTGCGCCCTTATTACCCAGGTGGGTTATTTTAACCAACTAGGATGCCCCAAGGACTCTGTAATGCTCCAGCGACCTTCCAGAGAGCAATGGATACCATATTAGGAGATTTTAAATTGGTAGGTGTACTAATATATTTAGACATTATCAAATTTTCAGTCTCACTTTCAATGAACAACTAGAACATCTGGAAGAGGGTTTCAAAAGGTTAGTAGATTTAAATTTAAAGATCAAGCACTGGAAGTGTCATTTTATAAGGAACAACTAGTGTAACTTGGTTTTGTAATTGATAAAGAAGGTCTTTGGCCACAATCAGCCAAATTGGAAGAAATATCCAAGATAAAAAGGGCTGAATCCAAGTGGGATATTAAAGTATTTCTGGGTATGATTGGGTACTATTGCCAATTTATTGCTGACTTTGCTCAAATTGGAGAACCCTTATTTATCTACTTAAGGATAAGGTCCCTTTTGAGTGAAATTCGGCCTGCCAGGAGGCATTTGACCGGCTTTGTTTAGCCCTATTAGTTGCACCAGTATTGCGCTACCCTGAATTTCCCTGAGAGTTTATTGTTCTGACGTAAGCATCATTAATAGAAGTTGGAGCTGTTTTGTCCCAATTTGGAGAAGATGTCAAAAAGCACTTAGTAGCCTATGTTACTAAGACCCTAAATGCCCACAAGAGAAAATATATGGTGACAGAAAGGGAATTTTTGGCAATTATATATGCTTATAAACAGTTCTGAGTTTATCTTCATGGAACGCATTTTACCGTGGTTACTAATCATGCATCCTTAAGCTGAATTAATAACTTGAAGGAGCAAGAAGGACGTTTGGCTCAGTGGGCACTTAAGCTTCAGTATTATGACTATACTATCAAGCATTGGGCTGGCGATAAGCATCAGAATTCAGATTGCTTGTCTCATCTGCCCATTGTAGCAACTCTCTGTCAGCCTGAAGATGCTTTATTCCAGAAAATGGTTAGTGGAGCTTTTGCTGATGAGCCTAAAGCATTACAGAAAATTCTCTCTGAAATAAAAAAGGATACCCACATTAGAAAAGGGAGTCTTTTTCAAGGTGTTTGATGGGAAGAAATATATATATCCCCGTCCCTCAGCCCAAGCAGATATAATTATGGCTGCTCATAAAGCCACTGGCCACAGAGGCTTCAAAGTACAAAGGAGAAACTTAATCAAAATTATTATCGGGAATCAATGCATTTTGATATCCATGAAACATTGAGTTGTTGTCAAGAGTGCCAAAGGGAAACCCTTCTAAAAAGCTACGTTTTATCAGCTTGTTCAGCCCAAATTTGCATGACACACTATAACTATAGATTTGGTTAGACCCTTCTGATTAGCAATGTGAGCCAAATATATTATTGTGGCAATTGATCACTTAACAAAATGGGTTGAAGACAAGGTTTTTTGGGACTTAAGATTCTTAACCACAGCTAAATTCATCTGTAGAAGTTATTCATTAGCACGGATGACCTCAATTCATACTAATAGATAATGGCACCAATTACACCGCAGTTATTATCCAGAAGCTCAATGAGTTAATGGGTTTGCATGGTGTTCTACCAACTCCATACCACCTAGAAACAAATGGTGCAGTGGAACGAGTTAATGAAACACTTGTCAATATCCTAAGAAAGCTGGCTTCCCAGAAGCCCTCTGAATGGAGTAAATTCCTCAATTAAGCCATTTTTGCATAAACATCTCTTACCATTTGGCCACGAAGATATCTCCTTTTCAACATCTATAAATGGTGTTGAAATTTTTGCCCATATTCCCAGCTGACTAGACTACCAGGGATGGCTAGGGGATAATTCCCTAATGCAAAGTGAACTGAATATTGGTTTGCCTGATTTTGGTGTAACTATATTCTGGAGATTTTAGGTATTCGCCTGGTTGGACCCTTTGGGATCGATCTAGATGAAAACTTAAGTTTTATCAGGTGGAGTTACTGACGAAATAGGGGCATCTGAAAGTTTATAACTATCAGGTGTACCAATTAGGATTGGTCAGGTTTCATCAATGACCAATTAAGTAACTTAAGGATTAAGTTGTGAGGCGAGTGATGCCGCCTGCAACTAGCAAATTGAGCAATTGGTTTGCGACCAGCCTCAATGGGTAACAAGTCCCATTACCTAATCAGGTCGCTTACCAAATATGGTGGTTTGCTTGGATTAAGAGGAAAACGTTAAAGACATGTTTTCTGACTCTTTCCATTTTAGGTCTTGAGAATGCCCAATGACAGAATCCAAGCCAGGATGGGGAAGACCATCGCTGCTGAGATGAGGATGGGTAATTCAGCAGCAATGGCTGCTATTTCATCAAGGAAGTGCCAACCAAGGGTTGGGCGCCAAATTTCCCACTATAAATTCCCTAAAGAATTCACCAATAAAAACACACTTCTCTACACTACTTTATGGACTTATTACCAGAGTATTATCTTAGTATACTTGTATCAGAATCCATTTCAAGTTCTATTCTTTCTCAGGGAGATTATTGGTATGTGCTTTAATTAGGAGACTCTTTAAGATAAAGAGTAAGGATCTGAGCGGGGATCCAGAGAAGAAGCTGAATCAAATTGGGGATTGCTTCCAACAGTGTGTCAAACAAGAGAAACTGTAAACAGGGATCTGAGCATAGATCAAGTTTGGCGGTACGAGGGAATAAATCACTATTCAGGACATCATAATTATTTTGAGAAGAAATACTGACCGAGCGTTGTACCAAAATCTAATACTTCAATTCAACTATGGACAATAGTCGCCATACTATTATCAACGATTATATCAACTACTATCATACAATGCAGAGAATTTCACAAAACCTGAACCTGTAAAGTTAATATACTTATAGGGGTTATTAACTGAGAATAATCAGAAACCCTATAAAAATTTTTTAACAGACTGGTGCTCACTACAGGGGTGTAATTGGGTAGAGGAAATTAGAACATGATGTTGTATAAAGACAAGATAAGAAAACTTTGGATGGAGTTGGCAGCTGTTAATTAGAATGCCCTGAACTCAGCAGATCGTCAAGAATTTGCAGCCTTGGAAGAGAGAGTCACTAAGATGGAGGAAGGGGAAGATAATGTTGTGTGTTTTGGAAATGAGTTACTTGGAAAAGTAACTTCATTGAAGAAGAAAGAAGGGGACTTGATTTGAGAAGTCTTATTTCTGAAAATGGAGCATGAAGTGTATTGCAAAAACTAAGAGCATTCAGCACAGATATCGAGTGGCTGATTAAAAAAGCTCAAGGACTTGAAGACTCAAAATGAAAATGTGAGCCATATGTGGTGACTGATGCTGAAGAAAGAACTCCTCGTACAATAATTGGAAAGATGACTACCCCAAGAAACATGCCACCCACTTTTACTGCTCTTTTGGAGACGATGCTTAAAATCACTCCTCAAGTGAGCTGAGTAGCTGAACCAAGAGAGGTGGCTAGAGAAACCTTGGAGGAATTCAAAGTGACACCAAAATTGCTGGCTTTCCATCAGGATAACGCCCCAGCGTTTTTCCAATAGTCAATATAACAATATACAGATACGCTAATCGTCAAAAGGCATTGACAGTGATGAATTGCCTAGATACCAATTGTCAAAACCTTAGTGTTGCCCCATCTAGATGGGGACAGCTGGTTGTACGCAGAGGCCAAAGTGGCCATTATGAAAGAATTTGGAAGCCCGACGCACATGTTGAAGTGCAAATAAGAGTTTATGGGCATTAATTTCATAAAGATTAATCCTTAGCAAGTTTCGCCGATTGTTTCTACCAGAAATCACAAATCCTGGGTGGAGCAAAAGTGCTGGATGATTTTGATGCCCAAATTGCATTACAAGTGGCCCTTCAGCCCTACCACAATTCGCACCAAATGATGTCTTCCATGTTCACAATAGAAATTACCACCTCTCAGATGGTAGACAATTTGAAAATCTTAGGAGCACCTTAGATGCCCCAAATAGAAGTTTCAGATCAAACCCAGTATGAAATTCGAATCCCACGAAGAGGAATGAGGGTGCTAAGGAGATGAATAAAACCATGCTGGGGAATAAGCTTGAAGACTTTAAACAGAGTAGTAAGAAGGACAAAGTCTGTTACCAGTGCAGAGGAAAGGGACGTTTCGCTGTACATTGCAAGAAACCAAAGGATCAAATCAACATAGTCCAAGTGAAAGAGTCTGCACCTGCAAAGGAGTTGGGAAAGGACCTGCGGCCTAGATGGGGAACAGTCTAAAGCTGCAGAAAAACATGTTGCTCCTGATATTATGCATAATGAAATTGACATCAGTGATCTGTTTGTGGATGAAGACATACAGGATCAGCTGTATCAAGTAGTCAATTTGGACGTGAACGTGGTAACAAGATCTGGGGCGAAGGGGATTGACCTTGTGATAATTGAAGAAGTTGCCCAGCCATATGCCCAACAACTAGTGGGCAAGATTTGAGCCGCAGATTATCCCAAAGAATTGACCAAAGTTTGATTATATGAGGCAAACCTGTCAATCGCCCTCAGCGCAATCAAGGAATCGTTTCCTGATTAATCGGCAAAAATCATTCACACTCTTCATTTTGGAAAATAATGCCACTATACACTCAGTAAATACTATCTTACAATACTCTGAGTGTATGTATATAGATATACTAGTGAATCGAGTATGGGTGAGGGCGATTGTTGACAGCGGAGTGCCCATTAATATTGTCTTGACCAAGTTGGTGAATTGGATGAAGATCTCACCTGACTTGGAACACAAGAAAGAGTATGAAACACTTTGCCAAATACCATCATCTCATGTGGAGCATATAATGCTCCGACACTCTGATTTAATCCTAGGTGGTGTCTGAACCAGCAAGAATTTAGGCCAACCAAAACTATGACATTATGATTAGGAAGGAATTTCTATAGAAGTACGTAGTTAAATGTAACTATGAGGATAATAAGTTGACCAGATTGTGTCAGATGTTACCATTGGTCTATCAGAAGTATGGGGAAGCTCCACTAAGTAGGAGAAATAACTTCATCAACTTGATATACAATATGGCATTGTTCCAATTTGATACCTTTTTTTTAGTACTAGATGGTCCCAACCCAAGGGGTTCCAATTTGATACCCTCTAGTTGGCTGGAAGCGACGAGAGATGCCAAAGGAAATACTAGAAAATTGGGGAATTCCACTGAGGTTAAAGAATGTTAAAACCATACCACCAGGATCACAAATAATAGTCGATTTGGGGTTGACATTAAAGATACTGGAGCTGCTTTATGGGGAGGTCAGAAGCCCCTGGAAGAAATCCAGAGTAGAGCCTTGGGTGGCTCCTGGAATATTAATGCCAGGCCATGAAAAATTCGAGTTCTGAATAATTTAAGTGAAAACTGATGAAGATTAAAGAGAATCAGATTGTTGCATTTGTTCACCTAATCCTGATGGCCTAACTGAGAAATTCTACAACTTGGGACCCTCAATGAGATGGGATTACTGGCTGGGGTAACTGATATTATCAATCTATTGGTTGATCAAGAGCAACTCGCTAATCTGATGTAAGGACAGCAAGAGGAGGTGCTCAAATTGTTAAAAAAGTATCAGGAAGTATTCTCCCAGGATGACCACATTTGGGATGTGCAAGAGATATAATCCACAAGGTCAGTACTGGGAAAATTTGTTAATCAGGATGAGACCAATTTGACAGTCAAAGGTGGCCAAAGCAGTAGAAGAGGAAGAAATTAGCAAACTAATGAAGCATGGACTTCTAGTTTCATCATCAATTCCCTGGGTGAGTCTGATTCTTATCGTGAAGAAGAAGAGTGGCTATAATTGGTTGTTGAGCAATTATTGGAAGCTGAACAAGATTACAAAGAAGGATTTGTATCCCCTACCAAGAATTGATGATGCGCTAGATCAATTGGGAGAAGTGAAGTATTTCTCCACGATGGATCTAATATTAGTATAATGGCAAATCGATTTGCCAAGAGAAGACCAAGAAAAATGCGTGATTATCACTGCACAGGGGCTATATCTACTGACAAGGAAGCCCCAGGGTCTGTGCAATGCGCCTGCGATGTTCCAGGGGGCCATGGACGCTATACTAAATGACTTGAAGTTTTCATGCATCCTGGTGTATTTGGACAATATTAATGTGTTCAGTAGGACGTTTACTGACCATTTGCACCACTTGGAGGAAGTATTCAAGAGACTGTCTGCGGCCAACCTAAAGATTAAGCCAAGGAAATGTCAATTCTTCAAGAAAGAGTCGGGATATGTGGGATTCATGATCAACTATAGTGGGCTGCAGCCACAAGACCAGAAGATTGAAGTCATAGTATGAATGGCTGTGCCAAAGAGTGTCTGAGATATCCAAGTGTTCTTGGAATGGTTAGATATTATAGAAAATTTATTCAGGATTTTTCCAGAATTGCTGAGCCATTATTACAACTGTTGAAGGATCCAAAGAAAGGATTTATATGGAATGAAGAAGCACAAAAATCCTTAGATGAATTACACCAGTATTGAAAGATTCTCTGAATTTGGTATCCAACTTTCGATTGAGAATTTATTATTCAAACCAAAGCTTCATTAATGATAATTGGTGCCATATTGAGCTAAGTAGATGAACTTGGGGGCGAACATCAGGAGGCGTATGTGAGCCAGACACTCTTAGCCTCTGAGAGTTACCACACCATAACTGAGTGTGATTGCCTTGTGGTCATTTATTCCTGTAAACAGTTTTGGGTGTACATCCACAGAACGCACTTCAAATTGGTGACGGACCACTTCTCATTCCATTGGCTTCACAATTTAAATGAACCAGAAGGACAACCGGCCCAATGGGCGCTGAAGTTGCAGGCATACAATTATGAGATTGTCCACTGAGCAGGGGCTTCTCATTGGAATGCGGATGGCTTATTGCAGTTACCAATGGTCCAGATGGTATACCAGCGGTGGATGAGCTATTCCAGAAAATGGTTGATGGAGAAATTGG
>JAKSZP010001576.1:0-124044 GCA_022478985.1 Massospora cicadina
CTGACCATATATACAACTGAGTCCATGCAAAATTCCTATAAAGTTTAATAAGTGGGCTGATTAATAAAAGAAAAAGTTGAAAAAGCACAAAAAAACACAAAAACAAAGAAAATTTTATATATGATAATTTTATTCTAATTAATATTTTAGTTCACACTTGAGGGTGGGCAGAGGATCAACTTCAGACTCAACGGACATTTGGGCTGTCATACTTCAGACTCATCAGGCGTTCAGGATGAAGTTATCAATTAGAAAACCCAATTCCATGCTCATTGGGTGTTTAGGCCGATGATAACAGACCAACATAGGCTAATTGGGAATCTTAGGGCTTAAGTTTGAGTCAAGAGGGGGGAAATGTCAGATTCTGGTGGTTGACTCAAAAATAAACCTTTCAACAACCATCAGATCGGGTTGATTACCCTTTTTAATGCTTGAGCTAACACCTATATTCTCACCTCAAAGCCTATTGCAATCATACAATTCAGGCTGAACATCTCAATGTCAATTTGATCTAGTACCTTATCAAAGTGCTTGGCCCAAATATGCTTGCATATTGTGGCCTTTTCCTATGCATCAAATCTCAGCAATTGGTCCCTATTATTGGGAACACTATCAACTCACTTGTATACAAAATCGTTTGGGACCAACTTAAAGTTAACATCCAAAAATCTCATGGATTATCGGATGAATGAAAAAAATAACACTTTTCTGCCATAGGGTGAAATTTGTATGTTGATCTGTGTAACTGACATGATAGCACTAGCACATGGACCACCCAAAAGGGAGTACCTAGTGCTATAGAGGGAGAGGCCTGCTGGCATCCCAATTAGGGGTATGTCATCTACTTCAATTGAGGCAAGAATCTCACAGAAGGTGTATTTCATCAGCAGTAAGATGAAACTCAAATCAAGAAGATCATAGGACAATTTGCATGCTTTATCACAATTGTTGTACCTGAAATCCTCCCAATCTTGAGAGTATTTTGCCACCAATAAACCTAAGAAAAGGTTTCAGTCTTATCAGTTCAAAGGCCAGACTGATGTGGTAAGATATCTGTTGAGACTTTGTACTCTGATGTGGCCAGAAGGCACCCTAGAGGTATAAATACCAGAACCTGGCCTAATGACTAAGCATCTAATAAATAGCTTATAAATAAAAGTTATATTTTTTTATATCGTTACTGGTTTTCTCATTGAATCCTTTCTTTGGAAAAAATTGTTGACAAGCTGGATGCACCTAATTCACAACTTGTATATCTACCTGCCTCAGAAGAAGTTCCCAAACATGAAGGTAAAATCACGCCCAAAATCAGCTGGAAGAGTCAAGGCGATTATAATAGGCCTAGTGAGTTTTTTTACAGTCCAAATACCATAAACTACAGGCACTATTGAAGATCAATCACCAGAACTTTGACCCAAATAGACATGCTGGGTAACAATAAACAAGCGAGTGATCCTCGGATTTTCACATATGTTTACTTCTAAAAAGAGTTGGAGAGTTTAGTTGCCCTTGTTTATTATATAAAGAACTCAATAAGAGTATACCTGAGTTTGGTTGGAACCACTCTTAAAGAATATTTACCTGAATTATTGTCTTTATACAATTTTCAATCTCCTTTATTATTATAAAAAAGTCTGAACCTATGCAGTAAACTTTTATTTAACTGAGGTAAGCCGACCAGGGGACAGACATTACCGAATATATGTGAAACTAAGAGAATAACTAACAAATATAAAATTGGGCACCCCCAGGGTACTCAAGTTACCCCTGTTGCCAGCGGGACTGCCAGGTATGGGGGGTTGGTGCACTACTCTAAGGGGGTTTTCCCTGCTATGGAGCAGGTGTGAAGGAAAGGGTCTGTGTAAGAGGAACCAGAGTGGGAACCATGATTCTATGAGCGCTTTTTGTCTTGGTTTCATATATCCATAGAGCCAGGCTTGGAAGTGCTCTAGTAAGTGGACATGGAATCTGTTAATAATCCCATGAATGGTTGGGACCGTGCCCTTGAACGCATCTAATGCAATTGTGTGGATTGTCCACATTGCAATGGGTATTATTAGGGAGCGGAGGGTAGATGGGATTGGTGACTCGATCTGGAGTGCAAAGATACTTTTTGATATCGAGAATTCCTGTTTGTTTTGAATCTTGAGCAGGTGTGACTTCCTGCCATATAGCTTTGGTTGAGGGCATGTTTCTAGGCGGTGATGTAAGATCCCTCCCCTCCACATACTGCACATGTTTTGTGGAGGGAGTTGGAGCGGTCCGCCGTCCTATAGGTCCTTCTCAAGCAGCGCCAGGCGTTTGCTCTTATCCTTGGCTGTAGGAGTGGGTGGTGTGTCATTTTCCACATTGCTTTCTGTGTGGTTAAATCATAGGGAATGTCCAGCATATCTAGGTATTCTATCCCAGCTATGCTTGGGGTTGTTGCGAGCATATCCCTCTGGGGGTGGTTTTCTGGGTTTCTTAATTTTAATTGGGGGCTGGGTCGTCCCCTTCCCTGTATAGTACCCATGTTCTCTATGGTCCATCCCATATGGCGGATAGTTCAGATGATATGTTTGAAATGAGGGGAGGTTCCATGCGGACCTGTTGCAGTAGGATGCTTGGCAAGGTATTAAAGTAGTCTGGGTGGACTATGTGGGTTGGTTAATTTGAGCGCCTGTGCAAAGTTAGTTCTTGCTGCTCTGGACCAATGTTGTTGCGGGAGGTCTGGAGCAAGGATTTCCTTTATCCAGGTACCTAGGATGTGATTGGCATGGCTCTCAAAATCTATTAGTCCCATGCCTCCGCTTGAGCGTGGATCAAATAGTGTTTCCATCCGTATAGGAGGGTGTGAGCCAGGCCACAGCCAGCCCTGGATAAGCGCTCGAACTGAGGTTATAAAGGTAGGTGAGAAGGCTATCGCATGGGCCTGAACCACAGTATTGGAAGGATGAGCGAGTTAGCAACTGTAACTCGTCCTATTAGTCCTGGGGTTCTCCCCTTGAGGGAGGCTACGCGTTTGGATACCCGTTGTAACAGGTTACTTTCTATTGTCTCATTAGCATATTACCCTGATTCTAGCCAGATTCTAAAGTGTTGGACAGGATTGGTGGTGGGAGGTGTTGCAAAGGGTAAAATAATTGGGTTTTTTCTTTGAGTGTTGGTGTGAGGTTCTGATGTTTTGGCCCAATTGTTTGTGTATTTGCCTAAGAGGATGATTTCTGTCCTCCTTTTGTTGAGCGATGCATTGCTCACCTTGGAGTATTCCTCTAGAGTGTGTTCCAGCTGTCGGGTATCTTCATTGTTTGCTATACCTGCTACGCAGTCATCTGCAAAGGCCAGTATCTTGACTGTTGGTTGTCCTTGTGCGGTTATCCCCATGAGACGTGAGTCAGTTACTCGGAGGAGTGGGTCAAAGCTGAAATTGTATAGCAGTGGGCTGAGGGGATCCCCTTGTTTGAGCCCTCTGTGTGGTTTGATATTGTTTATTAGGAATCCAGGGCCGCATACAGCCATGGTTGCAGATTCTGTTAGGAGCATCGCCCATTTTATGAATCTTGGTGGGAGTTTGAAGGCATGTAGACATTCTTTTAGGTATGGCCAGCTAACACGGTCATACGTTTTTTCCTGATCCAAGAAGACCAGGGCACCAGTTGCTTTGGATTGGCAAATGTTTGCAACAGGGTGTATGTTGTTCCAGATTGAACGCCCTGGTATAAACCCAAAATGGTTGGGTGATAGGACGTCAGATGCAAATGCGCCTAATCTAGCTGCTAGAATTTTTGTTAGAATTTTTGTGTCAGTGTTGAGAGAGCAATTGGGCGCCAGTTGTCCAGGTCCAACTTGTCACCCTTTTTATACAAGGTTATAACGTAGGATTCATGGCCTCCTGGTGATAGGCGTGTTTCCAACAAACTTTGGTTCATTGACTCCAATAGGAGGGGGCAATTTTTTGAAAATATTTTTTGTAAAATTTGTAGGGTATCCCATCAGGCCCTGGGCATTTCCTACGTGGTGCACCGCGAATTGTTTCCCAAAGATCCTCCCGTGTAATAAGGGATAGTATATTGTAATTTGGTGTACTTTGTATCTTGTCAGTTTGAATAGTTTCTTTAATTTTTTGTGGATCTGTTGGCATATTGCGATATAATTTGGTGTAATATTGGTGTACTTCCGCCTTGACATCCTCAGGGTCAGTTGCCACGGTGCCGTTGGTCTTGCAGACCTGTGTGCACGTGGGCTGATTTCCATGGGAGTGGAATTGGCGGAAAAAGTATGTTGAACAGGTTTCGCCTTCCTTTTTGAACTTAACTTTGTTTGATACTTTGATTCTGTGTTGGTGTTCAAAGATGAGATTGTTAAGTTGGGCTGAAATTTCTGCCCATTTGCGTCCCCAATTAGGGCTATAGCCAGATCTCAGAGTATTTATTTCCAGGTGGTCTAGTTCTGCCAAGGTACACTTGATTGTGGCTGTGTCCGCGGTGTACTTGCGTGATGCAATATGTCAGGTTTTGTTGATTAAATCTTTCTTGAAATTTTCCTATGTTCTGATGGGATCCGAAGTGAATGGGGCTGTGAATTCTGGGTTTGTAGCCTTTGGTTTCAACCCAGTCAGATATCTCAGGCAATCTTATATTTTCTGGGTGAAGTTTTCTCCAAGGCGACACCTGTGTGTGGGATTGGGTTGGCGCTAACTGCACCGTAACTAATTGGTGATCAGAAAAATTGATCTTTTTTGTTGTAAATTTGGAAATTTTGAGTGGTGGGATTGTGGGATGAGGATGTGGTCAAAATGACTCATCGATATGAGTAGTCTCTCACGTATGTTGGGTCTTGTCATATGGGGAAGGATCGGTGAATTGGGAGGAAAAGCATCCTGTAAGCCAAGAGATGCCTTCATTGTGCGATATTTAATGTGTCCAGGTGGGTATCCCCTGGGATTAGGCCATCTATTTGTATTGGGGTTATCCCAGAAGTTGAAATCGCCTAACATGATGATATCTGGTGGGAGGGTGAGGGTAGAAATTTTTTTCAAATTTTTTTTTCTCTCAGTTGCAGTGCATGGTGCGTAGATACATGCTAATGAAATTATTTCACCTTGGCATGTGATTGTTGCTACCAGGACTTGACCGTGCAAGTGTGATGATGAATTTGTAATTTTAAACTTTTTGTTGTTTTGTACTATCACCCCACAGTGAGACGTCCATACTGATTGTGATGGTGCGACCCTGGTTGACCAGGATTCTTCTTCCCCTTGTAGGCAGTGGGTTTCTTGGATGGCCAAGATGTCTACAAGAGGTTTTCGCAGGAATGCCAGCTTTTGGCTTGGGACAGATGAGCCCTGGCTCCCACGATGTTTAACGTCCCTATTGACACTGAGGTGCCCGTGGCACCTCAGGAGCGGTTGGGAGGACCCTCTGGTCCTATCCCACCATGGCTCATTTTGGCCATGCTCCACATCTGTACTCCAACTCTTTCACTGCCATTGTTGGTTCCCTTGATCTGACCCAATGATTCAAGGGAATTGCTGTTTTTTGCATTTGCATCAACTTTTCCTGCAAAGGGCTCATGTTGATTTGATGCGGGTTGTTGATTGGATTTTATATTTTTGAGGTTCAACTTTGTTGCATTGTGCACCACATTTTCACCCAAATTGCGGTTGCATTGTTCCTCAGTATGTGCATGACTGATGACGCTTTGTGGCTCAGTCTGGTTACTGTGAAAATTTTTGACCTGGGCATATTGTTCTGATTAGTTGGTTCGGTGAATATCTGAAATATCCTCCTGAATTTGTCCGTGGTTAATAGCGTATTCCGCGTGTGCTGCCACTTCAGCCGCTGCTCTCTTGCGGGCTTTTTGTGCTGCTTTATGCTGTTTAATTATAACTGGGTCCACGATGGATTATAGTCCATCTTCACCCTAGTGGAATGGGTGGTGGCCATCAGTCATTTTGGTGAAGTTTTCATTATCTTCGTCCATAGCTTCTTCACAAAAATCATTTTCCATTAAGCCCTTTTTTACAGGGCATGCATGTTCCTTGTGGCCCAGTGAGCCATAGTGGTTGCAAATGGGTGGTGCGCATTCCAGTGTAACTCAGAATGCAGCTGACTGGCCCCCATCTGCAAAGTGAAATTCTACTGTGCGGGGAATTCTGGATAAATCCTCTTCCACTTCTGGGAAGGGGTTAATTACAGCAATAGCTTTGCCCGTGCACAGGTCAGGCATTAAGCAAAATTGCTGTAATTCAAGTTGTTGGATTTTACCATAGGCCACAAGACCTTTGCGGAGCTCCTCCTCAATTACCTTATGAGGAAGGTTGGTGGGGAGCGAGTCAAAGGAGATGAACAAAGTTTTTGCTTTGTTCCATCTGGTGCGCGTGGTGCGCACAATTTTTTTGCCCTTGGGGAGGGCAATTTCCACGCAGATTTTTACTGCGGCATCAGCTTCATTGGCTGTTTTGAAACCAATATTGATCCAGCCGCGGCCCATGTTGTTGGTGGCTATGTACACCGCATGAGGGAAAAGTGAGAGCTGTGCCTCACATGTTTTCTCCCACAGGGTCAGTGACTCATCCCCAAGGAAGAGTCTGATCCCATGTTCCACCTTTAACAAAGGTTGGTTGAATTGAATGTACATGTATTGCGCATGCTTTACAGTAAATACCATAAACCCAGACGGTGTCTGAGTTTGCAATTTTTTATGGCTTGGGTTCCTGGTCCTCCTCCAGGGCGTTTCTTGCCCTTAGTTGCACTGTTAAGTGCACCACTCGCTGCGACGCTCGCCCATGTTGTATTATTTTTGTTATTAAAGTCGCCCATCTTCCCTGTGTGTGATTATCCAAATTTGCTGTTTGAATCGAATCATAGTAACTAAAGTGATTGTTACGAGAAAGAAAAGGCCCTATGCAGTAAACTTAACAGAAAAGTTTACAATTGCTCAATCTATTATGCTAAGTTCTCACTCACTCTAACATTTTTATACATCCCAACTTTGAAGCCTTTTTTACTTTTTACTAAAGCTACCAATATTTCTATATGATCTAAATATCCCAGCATAATAAAATTTTAGTGGACCATCCCATTTCATATTAAAATAAAACATCATCTAAAGTTAAACGCAATTATAGTGTAACAGACTGTGAGCACCTGATTTTCCTAATGGGCATCAAACATTTTTGACACTATTTATAAGGGGCCCACTTCACTATAATTAATAATTATGCATCTTTGTGATGGATCCAGAAAAAAGAAGAACCTGATTGGGCGTCTGGCACAATTGGTTTTACAGCTCTAATAAATATTTTTTATAATTCATCGCCTTGGCTAAAACATTAAAATTTTGGATTGTTTGTCCAGACTATTTATTTTAACAATAACCAAAACTGAGAATGATTGACTTAAACAATTTTTTAAGCCACCCCCAAATATGGGAAAACAAGGTTTTTTCAATCCATAAAGAGTTTGAAAAAAGGTTGGCGAAGTTTTAAATCCAGTATAATCACCTCAATAAGCTAGTGTCAACACAATGGCTACCATATATTTGTCCCTCGAAATTAAACTGATACTATATTAGAAGGACACCTGCAAGTAGTCCATAGAGGAATCTAAAAACCTATCAATGGCTCAAGTTCAGTGCTACTTGTATGGGATGATCCCTTTAATCCATAATGTATTATAGTCCTTGTTAATATGCAAAAAGCCAAGTGTCCCTAATCTTTTCCTCCAACATCAAGCGGTTCCTCTTTCTAAACCCTGTCATACAGTTAATACCAATGGTTAGGCCTCTTACCTTGATCGTCTAATGGCCACTAGTTTCTCTTGCAGTCCATAAATCATCACTTCAAATGGATTAGGATCATATCCCTTTTTAAATTCAGCTAAAGTTACCGCCTCATTTCTATATAATATTATCATCACCCAACATGGTTGTCACAATAAACCTCTTGGACAGTGTACAGAAATTTAGGCCATCAATGGTGCAAAAATAAATCGAATTGATGGGATACACTTAAGTGTTTACCACCCCAATCAACCTTCTAACAGAGGATAGTAGAGAAAGTTACCACTACTTTTGTTTCACCCCTTCAGAAATGGCCGTAACTAGCCCTCTACATTGGGCACAATATTTACCTGGTGCAATTACTGGCTTACCAAATTAGTCCCCATCAAATCATCCAAATTTCCTCCTTTCAAGCTTTGTATTAAAAGAATATTCAATATCCCTTTATAGTACAATAAATGTTGGCCAAGCCTCAAATGATACTCCCAAATTTTAATGCCAAAGCCATCGCCAATGAAATTTCTAGCTTCAGACTTTGTACTTTTGATACTCTGTCTACTAACACTACTAGGGAAACAAACTAGCTAACTGATAAACCCATCCCATTGCATACCTTCCAACTATGTGATTTAGTCCTTTTTTACCATCACCACAAGGTTGAAGAGACAACAAATTAGCTACAAATTGTTCAGAATCTTAAATGGTCATTTATAAAAGGCAAAAATAGAACTTTAACTTTTGAGGTTTCTCAAGGTACTGTGTTGATTTGGGTACATAGCCAATATTTAGAGCCCTTTATCCCCTATGCTAAGATCTAGAAGGGTTGTTGCCAGAATTTCATCCCAATGTGAAATTTGATCACCTATAATGGTGGGCTTAAACTAATCTGGAGATACATTCACTTCTGATGTTGGTGTTTGGACTCAATCCAAAGGATCGATTACCACTACTTTCAGGTTTTAAACCCTCAATATAAAAGATCATATATTTAAACCTAAAAAGATTTAGGATGTTGTCACAACCTTAGAGAATGAATTGGATAAAGATCTTGTCTTGAAAGTTCTTGGTAATTTTCTTAAAGAATTAGTAATTCATTCCCCATATATATATTGCTCCTTTGGAATAAGATGATTATAATGTTTTTATATTATCTTTGTTTGCTACTATTATATAGAAAATTATAAGTCATATTTCAATTAAGAAGTTATTTCTTATTTGCACATTAAGTTTATTTAAAAATAAAATCATTACGCAGATTCTTTTAGTTGCCCTGAACATATTATGGATAGTTGAATTTCATACCCCTCATCCCAACACTTATCTAGATTTTTACAAAGTGCTATAGGTCTAGTTGGACTCAGCTATAGGCAATGGTCATTTTTATCATTGTTATCCAGCCTCTCGTGTGGTTTTAAATTTTTCATTAAAAATCTATAAAGCGATTATATTTTTTCAATCATTTAGATATGTATAGTTCTTAATACATAGTATTATGGAGGCTGCTAAAGGTTGAGACCAGCGCCAAATAGTGAGCACCAACTGTAAAGTTGATGTTTAGTTGCCATAAATTTACAAGCTTTGAGCACTATGCAATATGTTGCGCAAAGATAGGACACTGCTTTAGCAGAATAGAACTAGATCAAAAGGTTTTAGTAAAATTGCTAATATAAAATACACTGTAATCTTGATTGTACTCATACTTTTTTAATTAATTATAGACCATTAACTATATGATGTTTGTTATATCAATTTTAATCATTGCTATGATAGACTCCAAAAAGCATTGAAGCTGATATATAATTATATAAATTTTAATTTTTCTAATTTTTATTTTATTTGGGAGCATGCAACTGGATATGAAACTTGAGGGATGGGATAGGCGAGTAAATGAAAATACTTTAAAATGGGTTTTAAATGGAGTGGTTTGATGCTATTCACACTTCCTTGGAATTGCGCCTTGCTGTGGGTTGCTGTTGAGGAGACCTCAGTTGCCTCAGGTAAATGGGCTTTCCATAAACATGTTCATTGCACCATGGAAATTTTGAACATGTGTGTTATGGCCTAAGACTCTACTCGTTCATGCTGTTTTGGTGGGATGGCATCCCCAAACAGCCAGTAGCCAATGTTTTTGTATATACTAAAGCAAAAGTTATTGATGGCCCTAGTTGAGTCAGACCCTTGTGGACTTGCAGTGGTGGCAACTCAGTTACTATGGATTGACCATAATGCTAAAACAAAAATTATCTTGTTGTGATCAAGTCTCAATGCCTTGACCCAGCCTTGAAGGGCCAGTCCTTGGCTATGTGGTTGGGATTTGTGGATTGTAGCTGTGCTAAGTGCACCACTTCATCCCAGACTCTTACCACAGTTTTACATGAAAGATACCTGTGGTGCAGCAAATCTTCTTTGCTGTACACTGTGCACTGCCTGTGCGTGGCGTTTGTGCGCTCCCCCGTCTGAAAAAGGTGTTCAGCAACTCTCCAATGAAGGGTTGTAATTTTGGGGTGGAGTAGGATTACTAGATATTCTCTAAGTAGTATTATGTAGTTTTGGAGAGTGAGTTATTCCCCAGAAATCCAGCACTGGGATTGGCTGGATGTATGGCCCTCGGAATTCACATTGGCTGGTAGACTAGGTGCCAATCAAGTTTTAGAATTTTCAGTTTTTGCCATAGTGCATTTTATGAGGTTCAAGTTTGATTCTTGGTTCTATTTTTAATATTTAAAAAAATAATGGATCATCGCCTTGGCCTCAGGAGTCGCGTCCCATGGCTTTACTAACCCTGGGCGTGAACCTAGGTAATCAAATAGAATGGTGGGGATCCTGGGTTCCTAAGAGCTAGGTTTCTGGATATTTGGGTCCTTGCTGCTAATGCCCATGGAGGCGGAATCCCTTCTTGTGAGGTCACACCACTGATTCATTTCATGAATATGTTTGCAGCGTTGCATTCAGGGTCTATTAGCACCATCCCATCTTCAGAAGTTGGCCCCCTTAGTGTGGTGATCCTGGCTGGGGGAATGAATAAGCCCCAGAAACAAAGGTTGTATAATTAATGCGAGTTAATAAAAGAATGCTAAAGGCGATAGCATGTGCAGGTTACCAAATTTTTGAGAAGAGCATAGTGCTAGCAAGGCGACATTTTCTAGCCAGAGATGTTATCAAACTTCCACCCTACCACTGTCCTTTGGATAATTTGAAGTAGCTTCTCTTCCACTTCTTGAGTAGCTATACCTGCACTTGTGATGGGGATCCCTAGGTGTTTTATGGGTTCCTTTAGACAAATGCATCTGAAAGGGTGGTTGGATAAAGCTGGATTTTTTACACTTCTTCACTTTGCTTGTGTTTGCGGCTTTTCTTTTGTCCTCTTGTTTTTAAGGCCTGGGTGCTTAGCATCTGATAGCACCAAGGGTTGTGATTTGGTTTTGTTGAGTTTGGCTTTGGAGGCTTTTTCATATAAGCTGATTATCTCCTCTATCTTTTTGGAATCCGCCTTGAAGGAACCCCTACCACACATTAATCTGAAAAGGCCAAAACCTTAGGTGGTTTTTACCCCTTGCACTCAATGCCAGCTAACTTTTTCTCCATCACCTGTAGGAGGGGGTCAATTGTGAGGTTGTACAAGATAAGGCTAAGTGGGTCCCCTTGACGGAGGTCACTTTCTGGGGTGACAGGAGATGAAATAAATACAAACCCTAGGACTGAGAAGGTGGATGATAGCTGATGGTTCGCTATCCATAAGATAAAGGGTCTGGTGAAGCCCTGTTTGTGAAGTATTATTGCCAAGTATTCCCAGTCAACATTGTCATATGCCTTAACTTTGTCTAGAAAGCAGAGTATACCCTTGGATACTCCTCCCAATGTGTTCGTTACTTGGTGACTGTTGTCCCAAATTCTCTTCCTTGGAGTGAAACCATGCTGTTGTGGATCAATGCACTCCTTGGCTTTTTTTGAGAGACTCTTAGCCATTATCTTTCCCATTATCTTCATATCCGCGTTTATTAGAGATATTGAGCGCTAGTTGTATAGGTCAGTACGTCCCCTTTTTTGTGGAGCACTATTATATATGCTTCTGCACCTCCTGGGATCACCCTCCCCTCTTGAAGACTAGAGTTAAAGATAGATATCATGGGCTTCTTTATTACTTAATAGTGTGCTTTATATTTTACTCATAGGGGTTGCCTTATATTCCTGGTGACTTGTTGGTAGGGAGCCTTCGTAGAACCTGTGCTAGTTCATCCTCCGTTATGGGGTTAACAAGGCTGGATAAATGCTTGGCGCGGTTGAGGACAGCATTGATGAAGTAGTTCTTAGCAACTTCCTCTGTTGGGGCTGCCTTATACAGTTCTGAGTGGTAGGAGTGGTTGATGGATGGTACCTCCTCTGGTTTGCTAGTGGTTTGGCCTTTGCATGTTTGGAGTTCAGTGAGACTGGCATTTTTTGACCTCATTTTGTAAGTTTGATAGAAAAGCTTGGATGGTCGGTCCCCCTGAAAGGCCCATCTGGCACCTGCTTAGAAGGCCTTCATGTGCATTTGGAGTTGTTTATGTTTCTTGACAATTAGTGTCTGTTTCACCCAATCTCTAGCCCATTGTGGTGAGTAGCCGCTATGGGGTGGTTATCTTTACAGATGGTTCAATGTTCTCTGAGCTTTGGAAAGTTCTGCTATTTCCTTCCTTGTGAGACAGGAGGCTGCATGGGTGGGGCGGATAAAATTTTCTTATCTAACATTTTCCACTGTTGCCATAAGCTTTCAGAGTCAGTGCATTTGGATAGTTCATCTAAATGTTTTTGTCTGATCTTCTACTTGGACCATATTCACGTTATTTGGCATCATCCTTTTCCAATAGTGGTTCTTGGGCGGTTCTTCCTTTAATTGGATAATGATTTCACCATTCTGTGGTCTGATAGATGTAGGTTGAACGTTGAAAATCTTCAGCTTGTGATTCCAACAACACAGGTATGAATATCCAATCCAGTCTAGTGACGCTGATTATTTGATTGCCTATAATATTTGGCCGCGTCAGATTTGGAAAGTATAATTTTGAGAATGGTTTGGCATCTAGAAGCCTTTTAATGACAAATTGCTGTAATTGGTTCTATCCTTTTGGTGAGTTTATGACATTTGGCCATCTGTCACAAGTTCCGTCCAGTCAGCAATTAAAGTTCCCTAGGTAAATCGTTTTTTCTGGAAAGTTCAAGTCAATTAGGGTGCTCAAAAACTCTTCCCTTTTGTCCGCTTTAACAGGGCATATACTGAAGTGGCCTGGTATGATTAGTTCCCCCATTTGAAGGCCAGAACTAAAACTCTTCCTTCCAAATAAGAGTAGTAGTTGGTGATTGTGATGGCATCTGTTGCTTTGATTACAAATCCACAAAAGCTGGTCCATGATGTTCATAAAGGGATAAAGAGCCTGAACCACTCTTCCTCCTTTCCAGTGGTGCACTTGCTCTCCTGTAAGGCAAGCACATCCACCGGTGGATTTAGTAGGAGCCCTCGTTTCTTATCTAGGGACTTATTGGATGAGAGTCCTGCTATGTTGAGAGTCCCAATAATTAGCCAGCCCAGCACGCCTGCTATGACTGCTTGGGGCCAGATTGGCCCTGTGCAGCTGCGGTGGATTGCTTGTATCTGGACCTAGTTATAGGACCCTCGTAAATTTTTTGTACTGATAGTGTACTTGATTGCCATTCTGGTGGCCCAGAGTTCCGATTTATGTTATCCATACAGTGAGAACTGTTGTCCTCCATCCCGTTGAGGGTTGAGAAACTGTTGGCTTGTGAAATGGGTTTGTTGACTGGTAATTGAATGGGTTGGGCTCCATTGTGTACAGGTAGGTAGTGTGCGTCATCCATTTCCGATTGGAATGTCCATTACTCATAATCTTGCGCCTGCTGGGCTGTCTTAGGGGCAGTCATACTATAGAGGTGCTCTTGTTGTTGCTCAATATTGCGCTTGGCTGCTTCCTCCTGAGCTGCTGCTTCCTTCTCCTCCTTCTGCTTGGCTTTCTCTGCCGCCTTTCTGGCCATATTCGCTTCTTTACGTTACTCTGGGGAGACTGGTTGGACCACCTAATAGTTGGCCTGTGATCTCCAGAGGTGGGCTGTTAATGCGTCCCCCTGATCTATATCCTTCAGACTTTCTTCACACTCAAAAAACTTTCTTCCCTCCAATGTAGCTGGACAGGTACTGATTATATGCCATATCCTGTTGCAGCTCATGCATATGGGCGGGCTCTTTTCTGGGTGGACTGAGAAAGGGAGAGACTGATTCCCCTTTGGGTCCAAGAAGTATTCTTTACGTGATATTTTTTTGATGTTACCATCAGCATCCATGCTTAGGTGTATCATTGCCATAGTCTTGTCTGTAGCCAGGTGGGGCAGGAGGCGGTTTTAGTCCATTTCATTGATAGACTAGTTCTCCTTATGTGCTCAGGCCGCTTGTTAGTGCTGGCTCCAGGTAGTCCAGCTTTTCAGTGGTTGGGAGTCCTTATAGTAGTACAAAAAGTTTTCATTATCCCAAAAACAGGTGCGTGCAATTAGGATATTGGCTGTAATTTGTTCAGGCTATTTGCCTACTCTCAGCTTAGTGTAGGTGATTACAGTGGGGCAGCTATGGCTGTATTTGCGGCCTCAGCAGTAGCGAAGCCAAGATCTAAGGTTCCCATTGTGAGTTTTTCAGGCATGTTTACAGCTTTTAGGAAGCGTCATGGGATAGCTTAACATACTGATTCTTATTGTAGAGGTTCCACAACAGCAAAGTTAATATGCACACCAAATTCACGAGAGGACTTTGGAAATGCATGGCTGATGTTGCCAGTTTGGTGAAAATCTTGGACCTTCTTAAGATACTCAATGTTTGGAACATATGATCCCTTTTTTGCACTACAGTTAAAGTTGAGCAGCTGGGCCTTATGTCCTATGCTGTTCCCCATCGCTGCTGCATAGGTGTGTGAGTTCAGTAGATTCAGTCTCTTTGTCATCCCCTGATTGGACGGCACAATTAAGACAAATGGAAACTGGTTGAATCAATCAGTCACCTTTAAAAAAGTGATGCTTACAGGAAAGAAAAGCTAATATATAATTATATACTTCTGTAGAATCGTTTTTCTCTATTAATTGGGTTTGTGTCTAGATCTATACAGCTTATTTTGTTTCTTTCTAAAGTACTCAAAACCACCAATTAGATTCTAGGGTATTAGACTAAATATTGGTGTTAAAAAATCTGTCATGATTAACTTTTCTTTCTCGTTGCAAACACTTTTGCAACCTGTTCAATTCAAGACTAAATCTAGTTTGATTATCTCACAGAGGAGATTAGTCTGCGCTCATGTCTGGGAGCAGTTGGGCAAGCAAGGCAAGAGGAGCAGGCGGAAGTCCTGCGGCCTCTAACGTTCAAAAACGCCCCAGAGAATCCGGCGGAATAGACAAAAATAAAAAAAAACTGGCAGTCACAATTTCTCCGGAGATACTCGTGTGGCAAGTACGATGCAACCAGTACATCAACACGCCACACTCCCAGCCACTTTCGTCGATGGAATTTGGAGTCCATGTGTATCTGGACATCCAAAAAACGGCTTTATGGGAAAAATTTTGTGAAGATGTACAAAAATTTTCCTGACTGCAGTGTACATTGCACCTCACTCCATGTCACACAGTTGGCTGGACCTAGGTTTCAAAAGCAAGATAGCAGCAGACGAGGCTGCAGCGGTGTGCATAGTGGTTGACCTCCCTGAAGGGCAACGGGTCATCAAAACTAAATGCACCAGATGGACAAAATCAAACCAAATTTTCCTCACATTTGACTTTTTGCCTACTACGGTAAAATGTGACATTTTGGAGCAACACCTGAAAGATGGTCTCACAGTATATGGCGAAATACAATCTTTCAAATGCAATGTTTCACGCTGATGCCACACCTGTGCACCGGCAAAGCCATTGCAGTTCAGACCCCAACTGAGGAGATTGTGAAGGACCTAACCCAGATCCCGCACTCCACCTTTATTGACATCGCAGGGCATACCACCCACTCATTCCAGGTAACTGTGGACAGCGCGCCCCCCATTTGCACCCACTGTGACGCGTTTGGCCATAAGGCGCACACATGCCCCATCAAGGAGGGCGTCACATTCCAAGAGCACCCCTCAGCGGCCATGGCCAGCAGAGAGGCGCACTACGAACCAACCGCAAGCACCAAGGAGGCTTTCCCGTGGGGAGCACAAGGCTGCTACCTATTAGTAAAGCCCATCTCCCTGCAGGAGCGGAAGAAGGCCAAGCAGGCCCATAGGGCCGCGGCCAAGGAAACAGCCAAGGCCACCAACACCATCCCATACTCACAACGCCAGGAGGACATGGAGACCTTCGCGGCAGAAGTGACTTAGGAATCCATCACCCAATCAGATTTGGAGGCCCATGCTGAGCGGGCCACTCAATCTGAGGATCCGATGGGAGATTCGATCTCACCCAATCGCTGCACCCAAGCTCCAGTCAAAACTGACTTGGGACCTATCCCAACTGAAAAAAAAATTTTGCCCCACTTGATGGTGCATCGAACCTATCCGCACCGCAAAAATTCGTCTGACGTCAGGAAAACAAAAAGCAAAGGCCAAAGCCAACGCGACTCTTTCCACAAAAATTAACAAAAACCCCAATAGCCTTGCCGCTAACACCCGCGCTGCTGTGAAAGCCTGTGGGGACCTTGAAGAGGCTGGTGGGCCTGGGGGCCCACCCCCTCACACCTAAGGTGTGATGGGGGAAACCTTCACTCTAGGGAAGCTGAATATCGCCGGACTCAAGGCCTCCACATCCTGGGTTAGGAAACTGAGTTTTTTACAACACAATTTACCCGTGGATATCCTGGCCATCCAGATGTCCCACTGTCCACGAGGTTCTGAGGAAGCTTGGAAAACAATGCTCCTCCCATCCCTATCCTTTTGGTCAAAGCACTGTGGGGTGCTAATTTGGAAAAATAATTTTTTCAAATTCACATCCTCAGAAATATTCCTAAATGGCTGAGTGCTCGTCGTCACCTTCTCGTGGGCTGACGTTGCACATGCAATCATCAACATCTACACCCCAAACGGTGCACATGAGCATTGGGAATTTTTCTCGTTGGTCAAATCCCTCCTGCTATCCCCTGATTCTTTCCTAGTTGGCGACATGAACTGTTGGCTAACCTCACCAACGGACCAATGGCCGCCCTCACCCCACGCCCCACAGGGTCACGTAGAACTACGCGTTCTAAAAGCCACCCTTGGGTTAATGGATGTACTGCCGCGACATGCCCCACTGCTTGAAAACATGACGCGTCCCCACGTCCACAACGGCCAATTAAGGTCTATGACCCAGATTGACCTTATTTTAACACCGGCGAAATTCCAACCCCACATCTCCCACTTCAAAACAACAAAAATGGAATTCTCCAACCACCAACTGGTCTCAATAACATACCACTCACCCGTCACAGTTGCAAAGGCCCCACATTGGTGCAAAATCTGCCCCCCAAACTCGCGTTGCCAGGATTTTCCACGTGGGTGGAAGAGGCAACTTTGGCAAAATTGTTTGTTGCACCGTTTTGCGCGGACCCCATTTCCACATGGGCAACTTTCAAAGAAGACACCATCCGCCACTATCGCCATCTCTCATCCAGACGCTCACAAGCCACATCGGCGGTTATATCATGTGCGCTGGCGGAATTGGCCCACTTGGAGTCCAACATTCCAGCCTCAGGATATAGCCCTGCATGGGCCAGAAGTGGGCGGAGGCAGCAGCCCACCTCAACGCACTTGAAAGGCAACACAAACATCGGGTTTATGTCCAATACAGGGCCACATGCATCACTAAAGGCGACAAGTGCACCGCATACTTCTTTAAAAAAAATTTTGCACCATGCCAGAGTGTGGCCTGCACACAGGTGTAAAGATTGGATAATTCCATTGCGGACACACTGGCTGAAGTGGCAATCGAAATGCAAAAATATTACTCTGAGTTATACCAAGCTGAACCAATTCAGCTGGCTGAAATGGTGGAATTTCTTGACTGAGCTCATATCCGCACCATTTTCTGATACCCGGAAATAATGAATTTAATTACCTGTTCAAATTATGGACAGCCATTTGCGGTGCGCCAAACTGAAAATGCCCAGGCCCAGATGGCATTCCATATGAGTTCTACAAAAAATATTTCAAATATATATCCCCATTGATGCTAGCCTCACTTAACCAAAGCCTGTTGGAAATGCGCCTCCTACCAGGAGGACATGAGGCCTTTACTGTCACACTCTTCAGGAAAGGGGATAAGCTTGACTTAGCCAACTGGTGCCCCATTTCTCTAACAAACACAGACACCAAAATTCTAACAAAAATTATGGCTAACCGATTAGGGACTGTAGCATCTGCCACCATCTCCCCAGAACAATTTGGTTTCATCTCCAGAAGTTAGATTTTGGATAACGTGCACTCTGTGGCTAATGTATGTCATTCCACAGCCTCTGGGGCACTTGTATTCTTGGACCAACAAAAGGCCTATGATAGAGTAAACTGGGAATACCTTAGGGCCTGCCTCCATCAATTCCGCCTACCCCCCGCTTCATAAACTGGGTGATGCTGCTCACGGAATCTGCGACAATGGCAGTGCGTGGCCCAGGCTTCCTAACGGAAGTAGTCCGCCCTCAAAGGGGCCTGCGACAAGGGGACCCCCTCAGCCCACTCTTATACAACTTCAGCCTTGACCCACTACTGCGAAATGTGAATGCCCAACTCACTGGGGTCCATGTGCCAGGCCAAACCCCAGTCAAGATGATGGCATTTGCAGATGATTGCGTGATGGGGGTGTCTAATAACAAAGATGCTTGCGCGCTTGAAGCCCTCATCCAGGAATATTCCCAGGTAAGCAACGCGGCACTGAACGCCTCCAAAACCGAAATCATCCTCCTTGGTCAGTTTCAGAACTGCTGGGCCCCAGCAATTAGTTCCCAACCCAGCCCATCTACTCGCCCACGTCCACGCCTTACTAACTCAACACACACCGCTCCACTGGTGCTCCCCTTCATGCCACGTCCTACCATAGGACTGGTGCGCCATCTGGGCGTGTGGATGGAGGCAGGCGGATATGCATCAGCAGTAATGGAGTGCCGTATACTGGACAACGTGACGAAGCGAATTGCCTCTCTCAGAGCCCACCCTACTACCCTCACTGGCAGGGTTGTTCTTGCCAACTCTATGCTCCTATCCAAAGTCTGGTTCGGAGCCCACGCCATCCCCTTCTCCCCAAGCTTCTCTAAATCCCTGTATGCTTTGCTGCAAGGATGGCTTTGGTCAGGCCGCCCTCCACCAGTACAGCTAGAGGTCATGTTTGGACCTCATCATCAAGGTGGCATGGGCCTGCTTGACTTCAAAGCCCATGCTGCCAAGATCCTGGGCACCTGGATCAAGGCTGTCACCGCTCCTACACTCCCATCCCAACACTGGTCCCGCATGGCCCGCTCCAACTTCTCCCGAGCCTTGGGCCTCAACAATCCATCAAACCCCCACTCCCTGATGAAATACCTCGCATCACACACATCGGCCACAGGTCCTCACGGGACTAAAACCCACTACAAACAAATCCTACTCTCCATGCGAAGCGCAGAGTGGAGAATTCGTATTAGTGGACATACAACCTGAAGAGGCCGCCCCTCTCCTCAGTTCACACAAGAGGTACAGGGGCTACCCATCCATGATGGCGTGATCCCCATTCGACCCCAAGTCCTATCCAGGGTGGACTACCTGGACATGATGGACATCCCTTATTCCACTGAGACCCAAAAGACTATCTGGAAATACGCACACCATCCTCTGTTGCAGCCTCAAGTCCGCTCCCATGTGTGGCGCTGCCTGAGGCGGGTGTATCGTACAGCTGAGCGCTCTAACGCTTTACACTCATCCTGTGTCGTGTGTGGCCAGTATGGAACGCTGTTCCACCGCCTGGAGAAGTGCCCCACCTCTAAAGTGATATGGCGCGAAGTCCAACGCCTGCTGGGCCAGGATCAAACGCATCCCTTCAGTCTGTCAAGAGATATGTTTGCTTCATCAATGGCCTCCCCCTTTCCACCCTCCCTCCGTGCTCTGGTGGCTGCAATCGCCATGTGGACTATCCACACGATTGTCTTGGATGCCATCACTGGCTCCATCCCCACCCTCCCAGAAGCTGTCCACAGATTCTGGTATCATTTGGTGGACCACTTTCAAGCGTGGATGTTTGGATATCTCCCACTGCGTCGCCGACAGCTGGTCTCCTCCTGGTTCCCAGTCTAATTCATCAAATTAGACCCCTTCCTCCACACGTGCTCAATAGTGGCTACGGCCCCTTCACAAGTTCCCTCCCCCTCCCCATAAGTGGCGTTCCCGCTGGCAACAAGAGATAGCATTGCTTCTCTGGGGTGCCTCCCCTGGTACAAAGTTTTGTCTCTTCTGAGTCATATTCGGAAGTGTCCGTCCCATGGTCGGCCTTTCCCGCAATAAATTTAATATTTAAAATTTAAAACAATCTGTCATGATTCTGATATGACTGGACAATAATCGTGGGACAGCTAGGGCGGATTGGGAAGAATCCTCTGAACATGATATCAGTTATGATTATTTGAGTGCCTCAAGACAAGGTGATATTGGGATATAATAGGTTATTATAGGATCATCTCTAAATAAGGCAATAATGCAATAATGCGATTTTTACATTTGATGAATATGAACTAAATCGCCTACAATTAGGGTGATATAGAATTAGAGAATAACAAGCCAAAATTTAAGGAGAATCAGCGAAATAGAATAGCCCAAGCTATGAGAGCATTATCATCTGAAGCCGCTGTATATAAGCGAGATGGGCAATTGAGAGAAGGAGGTTGTTGATAGTAGAAAGAGTGAGACAGCAAAAGATCGCTGTATTTATTAAACTAAAGAAAAGAATTGATTGGGGCAATAGCTCCTATTTTTAGTATAAATTCAAGTGTGTCTAAAGGACCAACAATCCCCACATTGTCTGTCTGTTGCTCGGTGGGTTCAACCTGTATGAACAATACGGTGGATACTAATGATACTGTCCAATTTTATAACAGTGGTGCTCACTACAGGGGGCTTATTGATCAACCACTAAGTACTATGAGACTCCAGTCGCCAGCCATGTCTTTCACAGCCTGTGTTACTGGGGAATCTTCACAAAACACTGCACCAGCCGGGTATGAGGAACTCAAACTTACCTTAGACGTGGTGCTCAAAAACAGGATGAGCTTCTCCAAGAACGAAATTTTGTCATACACCAACTTGATAGCACGTTTAGCCAAATGCAAATTTTGGGACAACAAAACAAGGAACTCGCCAACTGGTTGGATGATACTATAAAATGGTATCAGTATGCAGAGCGAAAAATTGACCAGCGCCTCTCAGTCTTCTCACTGAGGCGAGGATGACCATCAAGAGGGGCATCATATGAGGAAGAATATGATGCTGGCCGGTGCTACTATACCCAGGATGGTAGTACAGGATACAACTATGAGTCAGAGTGCCAATTCCCTCAAGTTATGGCGGTGCTGCCCATGACAGAAGGTTACGCTACCCCTGAAGCACCAGACATCCCAACTGCCGCTGGTCCAGCTTCTCATCAGGAAACTTCTTTTTGATCTTAACTCATTCCTCAGTATGAGCCAAAAAAACCGTGAATGGGATGAGGAGGTTAATATTGAGAAACTACCTCCATTTGACCAAAATGGGAACATTCATGATTTCTTCAAACAGTTTGAGTTTGCAGTGGAAGGTGCATCTGATAGACGGAAGGCTATTTTGTTGATATCTGCCTTTGACGTTGGAAGTGCTGATCAAGTCACCTGTTACCTCCCAAGTAGCTCTGTCGCCTATAAGTATGTGAAGGGTACTGTACTTCTCCTGTTTTGGGGTACCTCAAAAATGTCACAGCAGAAAGCAGAATTCTTAACAATCGGATTCACCCAAAATGAGACTCTCCTGGAGTTTGCTGATTGATTCACAATGGAATCCCACATGCTGATTGGGGCAGGGTACTTAGCAGAAGCTGACATGTGCATCGCAATGACCTCTATGGTGAAGTCATATTGAGAGCTTCACAACGTCATTTCACCACTTCTGGATGATGACATATCTTTGCTCAAGATTGTACAGTTTTTTGCGTAGCATATTCCCCAACTTCCCGCCACCAAATATGGAACGTAAGACTACTGCCTCTACTGCACCCTTTTATTCAGGAGAATATTATCATCTGACTCCAGCTCCATTTAGTAATCCTCGGCCTTTCTATAAACTCTGCACCTCATCCTCAGCCAAATCATACCCAACAGTTCAATCAGCGTCAATTGTCTAGTCACATAAACCATCAGAAACCCAGCTACCGACCAGGACCTAGCTATGCTGAATGTCAACAATTATCTTACCAACATGGGCCTAATTACAATGAACGACCCCAAACTTTTTCAATCTGGACCCTCCTATGACAATCAAGGATGTGGCTCTTATGGGGTTAACTGCTATAAATGCGGCCACCCTTGTCATTTGGCAAAATTTATACCATAACTGTCGTGTGAATTATGTACACTAAGATCAATTTTAATAGGGAAAAGATGGAGCGGAGTATAGATGGGACCCTCTACCTCCACGATACCAACCCAAAACATCCCTGAATCAATAGTAGTATACCCTGCAGAAGTCTCTCAGTACAATTATGGACTCTTATATCAGCAGCCAGTTGGAGGAGTAAACGTAGTGAAATGATCTCAAGCTAAGGCGGTGGTGTAAGAAGAGTCCCCAGAACAACTGAAGCCATATGCCTGTCAAATGCTTGATTGAGCTTCCTTGGACAAGCTTGATTCTATTGTGGATGCGCCAAATCTGAAAGTAGTAAACGTCGCCTTTCTGGTAGACGCCATTGTCAAAGAATACCCCCAAGTCAGTGAGGGGATAATGAGTTTTCTTAAAAAAGAGATCCCATAAATGTCCATGTATTAAACAGTCAATAGTCTTACTGTTCTGAGTGAACATACTGTAATATTTTTGTAGCTAAAAATAGGGTTTGCACTAAAATAGATACTATTGCTCCAGTCAACATAGTTTCCAATAAATAAATGACAAAGTGGACGTTAAAACCTGATATGGACCATCAAATGGTGTACGGAACTGCTTGAGCAGAAAGCACCATCTCAGAGGGGGCTTACGGTGCGCTACCTCTGCGCTTCAGTTCCATTGTCGTTGTAGCTTTAGCAATTGTGCTGTTAAATTAAAACCATGACCTGTTAATTGGAACCAATTTCCTGCGCCGTTTTGGGGCTGTCATTAATATATGGAGGAGACCCTCGCCATAATGGGTCAGCGGATCCTAATTTACTTCACCACTAGCAGAATCCCATAGGATCTGGTGCATATGAGCCATATTAACCTTACCTATAGTGATGGGGTGATGCCAGTTTGCTATCACCAACTAAAGCGCAAGACTCAGTTCCTTCCCCAGTAGATATATGAATATCAAGGGATACCTCTTCAAGCTGCAGGGCCCATATCTATTCCTTCTGAACATCAAGTCTTAGTGAACACCAAGTTAGAGGTGGAAGTGCCTATTGGGCTATATGGGGAAGTCATTGGGCTCTATCATCAAATGCGGTTTGAGCTGCATGTGTTTCCAGGGATTATACTTCTGGGACATGGAAGGTTAAAGTTTTGTTAGAAAACCTCCAGAGTGAATCAATGCAACTCCGCTAACACCAGATTGTAGTTTATTTACATTTAGTTTCAATAGAAGAAGTCTTTCAGGTTCATGATTTTGGGTCATTGGATAAATTTGATTTACCAGTCGAGGCACCAACAAGCGTACAAATGGTGTTACCACAGAGTAATTTAATCGGACAATTAGAAGAGCAAAAAGACCAAGTGATAGCTTTATTTAGAAGTACAAGGCATTTTTGCTGTTGATGATCATGACATAGGGTATGCTTAGGGGGTGGTCCATCTAGTAGACACAGGAGAACATCTCCATATAAGGTCCCAGCCAATCCACCAATCAATGGCAGCAGAAGATGTTGTCACTAATGAAATTGACAAGTTGGTAGAGCAAGGGATGCTCAAACCATTAATAGCCCAAGGGCTTCACCCATTCTGATTGTAAAAAGAAGGATGGCACCAACCGCGTAGTAATTGCTACTGAAAGATCAACAGTATTACAAAATAGGACCCATACCCTTTGCCAAGGATTGACAATGCTTTGTATTGGTTAGGGGGATCCCGTTATTTTTAGTGATGGACTTGATATCAGGTTACTGGCAAATCGAGTTACCCACGGAAGAACAAGAAAAATGCGCTGTAATCACCTGTAAAAAGCCTTTTTCAAAGGACGTGGATGCCTCAAGGGCTGTGCAACGCCCCAGCTACGTTTCATTGAGCCATGGATACTATTTTTAGTGACCTGAAACTGTCACGCGTCCTTGTATATCTTGATGATATTAACCTTTTCTCTAAAACCTTTTCAGAGCGTATTAATCACTTAGAAGCAGTATTTCGCCAGCTGGCTGAGGAAAACATTAAAATTAAACCTTCAAAATGTAACTTCTTTAAAGATCAGCTGGAATACCTGGAGTTCATGGTAGACTCTAAAGGGCTGAAACCAAAGCCAGCTAAGGTGGAGGCCATCAGTAAAGATGACCACTCCCAATAGTAAATATGACATACAGGTATTTTTAGGAATGGTCAGTTAATACCGGCGCTTTATCCCTAATTTTAGCTGTATTGGGGGCCGCTATTTGAGTTGTTAAAAAAGGACGCTGTGTTTGAATGGACGGAAAATCATTAATCTGCTTTCAATACACTTCATACAGCGTTGTGCAGCGCACCAGTGTTACGTTATCCAAACTTTGATTAAGAGTTTATCATTCAGATGGATGCGTCCCTTTCTGATGTTGGGGCATTACTTTCTCAGAAAGATAACAAAGGAGAGGAACATCCTGTAGCATACTTTAATCAAAGTCAGAACTGCCATGAGCATAATTATACTGTGAACAAGTGGTAGTGCTTATCAGTGATCTACACGTTTAAGCAATTCAGAGTCTATCTGCATGGGGTAAAGTTTAAAGTCATAACAGATCACGCATCATTACACTGGTTGCAGAACCTCAAAGAAACTGAAGGCCGTTTGGCTCAGTGGGCTCTTAAGCTGCAGGCTTATGACTTCAAGATCCTTCATCATCCAGGAGTAAAGCATCAGAATGCTGACTGTTTGTCTTGATTGCCAACTGTTGCAGTAATGGCGGACCTCAGAGACATGATGTATGATAAGATGCTCAGCGGAAAATATGATTATGAACTGCCCCAAGTGATCAAAGCATTAAATGAGATGTGAACAGATACCTTCTTAACAGAATGAGGAACTGTACAAGCGGATTAGCGATTCTATGATGAATTTTCTGCAACCATCAGCATAACTGGGAAGCATTATGATCATCCACAAGGTAGTTGGACATGGTGGGTTGTGTAAGACAATGGAGTTGTTGCGCCCTCGGTACTATTAGAAAGCATGAGCTTTGATGTGCTTGAAACTATTTCCTGTTGCCATCAGTGCCAAGTGGAGAAGCCATTCCGCAGTAAGATTCATAAAAGGTAGTGAAACCACATTTTGCTTGGCACACAGTTTCTCTTTATGTCATTGGTCCCTTGCCAACAGGAGTTAACTGGTGTAAGTACATTCTTGTGGCTATTGACTACTTGACTTGGTGGGTCAAAGTGAGGGCAATATGAGATTTGGGTGCAGTTACAGTGGCCAAATTCGTGATGGAATGCATTATTCAGTGACATGGATGCCCTCAGTTCATTCTCACTGATAACGGAACCAACTTCACCTCGCACATTATCCCCAAACTGAAAGAGCTTATGGGAATCTGCAGGGTTCCAATGACCCCATACCACCCCAAATCTAATGGAATGGTCAAATGGATGAATGAGACTCTGGTGAACATCCTATAAATATTAGTAACGGATTGACCTTCCAATTGGACATCCCTACTTTCCACTGCCATGTTTACATATAAGGTTAGTTACCATCCCACCACAAGAAAGAGTCCTTTCCAAATACTATATGGCTGACACCTGGCTCTTCTAGCATTGCTTTATTCATGTGTATAAGACGCTGGTGGAATGGAACCCCACCGCTAATAACTAACCTGGAAAACACTCTGATCAAATTGAAAACTGATGCATATTCCCTCAGCTTAGCCAAGAAGATCAGGAATCAGGCTACTGATCAGGTATGTCAAAGTGGGTTAGCACAGTTCAAGGAAGGCGACATGGTTCTCTTCCACAACCAACATGGGTTTGGGCGTAAACACAAGCTGGCCAGTATTTGGATTGGTCCATTCAAAGTCATAGAGAAAACTGGGATTGCCTCATATAGCATCAAGGACCCCACAAGTGGTCAGATCATTAACTGGATACACATAAAGTTCCTCCAACCATAAAAACAATAGGAGCTTTATCATCCAGCCAAGGAGGGGGTAATGTCATAAATTCCAATATGACTGGATAATAATTGTAGGGCAGCTAGGGCAGTTTTGGAAGAATCCACCAAACATGATATCAGTTACAATTATTCAAGTGACTCGAGATGAGGCGATATTGGGATATAATGAGTATTATTGGATTGCCTCTAAATAAGGTAATTAGGTGATAAGGCAATGTTGACATTCGATGAATACAAAGTAGTTTGCCTACAATTAGGGCGATAGAGAATTAGAGAATAACAAGCCAAAATTGAAGAGAATCGGTGGAATAGAATAGCCCAAGCTATGAGAGCTTTATCATCTGAATCCGCTGTATATAAGTTAGATGGGTGCTTGAGAGAAGAAGGTTTTTGATAGTAGAAAGAGTGAGACAGCAAAAGATCGCTGTATTGATTAAAATAAATAAAAGAATTGATTGGGGTATTTACTCCTATTTTTTAGGATATTTTTAAGTGTGTTTGAAGGACTGACAATCCCCACAAAGTCTGTCTGTTGTCATTGGGTTCAACCTGTATGAACAATACAGTGGATCCTAACAATAACGTCCAATTTTTATAACACAATCAGTGGTTGGGAATTATGATATAAGTTTGAGATATTGTTATAAGCTCACTAAACTCTAAGAATTTTAGATACCTTTAAGGACTATACTATAAAAATATCCATAATTTGGGTTGAACAAAGATAAAACAACCTATCAATAGTTAAAATCTTTAAAATTCAAAATTCTCGATTTTTAAAATAAGAGACTATCTGGCTCTGAGTTGAGTTATGTCTAATCTCATAGTCTTTAGATCTAGTATACATCCTAAAAACTTAGTTTCTTACTCTATAATTATAAAAAATCATCCAATTTATCAAGGTAAAGAACGCTTGAATCATATACTAACTTGGCTCATCTATTGATTTTACAAATTTATCTGCATACATATCTGATAACCTATGGTAGCTTATGAAATTAGGTTAGTGAAGTAGCTTCAAGTTCTGAATACTTTAGCCAATTTGGTCTATTAAGAAATTTTTAGTGTTTTTAGAATTAAGCAACCTCTATATGTTTTCTATACTAATAGAGTTTCAAGATGGCGTAGAGTTGACATTAAAATGAACCATTAGTATCTGTAAAAATTTATCAGTTTGGGTTAGTATCAGCAAAAAAACCCCAATAAACTTATTACTGCACAGGTATAGTTCTTGTGCACTTCATCCGCGTTGTATATTATATGATATTATTGGTTGATAATAGTATGATGACTATTCTCCGTTTTTGAGTGGAATTCTTATATCTCAGCCCAAAGCTCATCCAGTATTCCCGCTTAAAATACTTGAGATTTCATGATCTATGGATTCGTTGCCTCATTCTGTCCAACCCAATATTCTCTGAGATTCCCTGGTGACAGTCTCTTTAGTTAACACACAGTTGGCAGCAGTCCTCAATTGTTTCTAGTTCTTTAGATCCTCGCTCATATCTTTACTCTTTTCTCTAAAGAGTCTCCCAATTATCACACTCAGCAATAATATCCTTGAGAAGAATAGTTTAATTGAAAGTTGATAACAGTTTACTTAAACTATATACTAGATGAAAACTATATAAGTATATAACTCTTTTTAAACTCTAGGTTTTTTTGTTATTCTGTTTTTCTATTATGAGTGAATTCTATGGAATTTATAGCGGGGATTCAGTCATCTAACCCTCAGTTGGTACCTCTTTAAGTAAACGGCAGCCATTGCCATTGAATCACCCATCCTCATCTTATCAGCGATGGTCTTCCCCATCCTAGCTAGGATTCCATCATTGGACATCCTCAAGACCTAAATGTAAATAGTCAGAAAACGTGTCCCTAACACTTTCCTCTCAATCCAAGCAAACCAACCATATTTGGCTAGTGACCTGCTTAGTAGATGGGACTTATTACCCATTTTGGCAGGTCACTCACCAACTGATTGATTCGATAGTTGCAGATGGCATCACTCACCTCACAACTTACTACTTACATTCCCAAACAGTCAGTGATGAAACCCAACCAATCTTAATCATTACACCTGATATTTAATCACTATCAGATGCCCCTATTTTGTTGGCAACTTCGCCCAATGAGATCTTAAGTATTTGTCCAGATCAATCCCCAATGGATAATATCACGCGAATATCCTAAAATCCCCTGACCATAGTTACTCCAAAATTTGGGTCCACCAATTTCCAATTCACATTTCATTAGGGAATTAACCCTAATAATTCCTGGTAATCTAGCAGGCTGGGAATATGGGCAAAAATTCCAACAGTTCTATTTAATTTAAAAGCAACATTAAAGACTTTGGAGCCTCTCTAGCTCTCCAAGTTACTGATGGTAAGTTGTAAAACCTCATACCACACCATTAATTCATTTAATATAAGGTGATTTTGATGGCAGTTCTTTGGAATAGCTCTAGTCAAGAGTAGATAAATTGAGGTATTTGACCTTTATGGCTTAGCTGTGAAATTTTTCCAAAGTCTTTAGTTAATACTGGACAAAAGTACATGGAAGCACAAAATTACAATTACTGCCTTATAAGAAATTTATATTGAGAAATTTGATCAACAAGGAAATTTATTGGTGATGAATGGTGTCACAACTCTGATATGACTGGACAATAAGCCTGAAACAACTAGGGCGGATTGGAAGAATCCGCCAACCATGATATCAGTTACATTTATTTAAGTGCCTCAAGTTGAGGAAAATATTGGGATATATTGGATTATTATTGGATCGCCTTCAAATAAGGTGATAGGTCGATAAGGCTATGTTGACATATAGTAAATATGAATTAGATCACCTCAAATTAGGGCGATAGGGAACTGAAGAATAACAAGTTAAAACCAAGGAGAATCCGGGAATAGAATAGTCCAAGCTATGGGAGTGGTATCATCTAAGCCACTTTATATAAGCGAGATAGGCGATTGAGAAAGTTTTGAATTGTTAATAGGAGAAAGAGAACAGAACAGTAAGAGGTCGCTGTATTTATTATAATAAATAAATGATCATTGGGGCGATTGCTTTTGTTTTTAGTATATTTTCAAGTGTTTCCGAATGACCAACAATCCCCACATCATCTGTCTGTTGTTCAGTGGGTTCAACCTGTGTAAATAATATGGAAGATCCTAATGATACCAGCTGAAATTATAACAGTGGTGCTCACTACAGGGGGCCCATTGATCAACTACTAAAAACTCAGAATCTCCAGTCGCTGGCTATGTCTCATAAAGCCTGCGTTGTGAAGAATCTTCACAAGATGCTGCAACATCTGATATGAGGAACTCAAACTCACCTTAGATGCAGTGCTTAAAAAACAGGATGAACTTCTTCAAGAATGAAATGCCATTATATACCACTTGACAGCACGTTTTAAGTAAATGCAAATTCTGGTATAACAAAACAAGTAACTCGCTTATTGTTTGGATGACATCACCAAATGGTTGTATATACGGAGCAGAAATTGACCATTATCTCCCAGTCCTCTCATTGGGAAGAGAATGGACGACAATGGGAGGCACAATACAAGGAGGAATATGACGCTAATCAGAGCTACTACACCCATGATGATAACTCAGGATACAAGTATGATTCAGAGCACCAATTCCCTCAAGTGATGGCGGTGCTGCCCATGGCAGAAGGCCACGCTACCCCTGAAGCAGCGGACATCCCATCTTCCGCCGTACCAGCTTCTCATTGAGAAAATGCTTTTGTATCTTGACCATTCCTCAGTATGCCTGAAAAAATCATGAACAGGACAATGAGTATAATATTGAGAAAATTTTCCATTTAATCAAAATGGGAATAACCATGGCTTTTTCAAATGGTTTGAATGTGCAGTAAAGCGCATCAGATCAATGGAAATCCAAACTGTTGATATCTGCCTTGGACGTTGGGAGTGCTGATAGAGTCACCTGTTACCTCCCAAGCAGCTCTGTTACCTATCAGGATGTTAAAGATACTATGCTTCGCCTGTTCAGGGGTACCTCAAAAATGTCGCATTGGAATGCAGAATTCTTGACAATTAATTTCTGCCATAATGAGACTCTCATGGAGTTCGCTGATCAATTTATTAAGGAAGCTTACATGCTTATTGGGGCAGGATACTTAGTGGAAGCCAAAGTGTGCATTTCCATGACCTCCGCAATGAAGCCATGCTAAGAGTCTCAAAATGTCATTTTACAATTCTGGATGACAACGTTTACTTGTTCAAAATTGTACAGTTTTTGTGGCACATATCATCTAACTTTCCGCGGCCAAATATGGAACATAAACCTACCAACTCTTCTGTACACTCTTATTCAGGAGAATACACTCGTCCAATTCACGTTATTCCTAGCAGCCCTCAGCCTTACTATAAATCCACACCTCGTCCTCAGCTAAATTATTCTAAACAGTTCAATCACCACCCCAGGGCTGGTTATGAAAATTGTCAGCAACCTAACTACAGACCAGGACCAAGTTACGCTGAACGTCAGAAGTTGTCTTAATGACCTGTCCCTGGTTATGCCAAACATCCCCAAAATTTCTGACCTGAACCCTCTTATAAAAATCAAGGATGGGGCTCTTATGGGGTTAGTTTCTATGAATGCGGTCGCCCTGGTCACTTGGCAAAATTCTGTCCTAACCATCGTGTGCAAAACGTGCACTAAGATCAATAATACCAAGAAAAGATGGAGCAGAGTATAGATGGGACTTTCTACCTCTGAGATCCCAACCCCAAACGTCCCTGAATCAATAGTAGTATATCCCGTGGAAGTCCCTCAGTATGATAAAATTTTATACCAGCAGCCAGTTGAAGGAGTAAATGTAGTAACACGAGCTCAGGCCAAGGCTGCGGCGGATGAGGATTTTGGAGCAACCAAGGCTTACACCTGCCAAATGCTTGGTAAAGCTTCCTCTGACAAACTGGATTCTTCCAGGGATGCATTAACTCTGAAGGGAGTAAACTTTTCCCTTCTGGTAGACGCCATTGTTAAAGAATACCCCAAAGTTGATGAGGGGATAATGAGTTTTCTTGAAAAAAGAGATCACGTAAATGTCCACATATTAAACAGTCAATAATCTTCATATTTTGAGTGTACATACTTCAATATTTTTAGCAAAGAATAGGGTTCACGCCATAATAGATACAGGTGCTCCAGTCAACATAGTTTCCACTAAGTCGATGGCGAATTTAACGTTAAAGCTGGATGTGGACCATCAAATGGTGTATGGGACTTCTATAGCAGAAAGCGCCAGCTGAGGGAGCATACAGTGCGTTACCTTTGTAATTTAGGTCCATTGTCAATGTAGCGCCGGCAATTGTGCTAACAAACTAAAATTATGAATTACTAATCAGAACTGCTTTCCTGCGAAATTTTGGGGCCATCATTGATATGATGGAGGAGACCCTTGCCATTTTGGGACAGCGTATCCCAATTTACTTCACCTCTAGCGGAGTTCCAAAGGATCTGGTGCACATGAGCCACATCAACCTTTCATATAATGACAGAGTGATGCCAGTTCATTATCATCAACTGAAAAACAAGATTTGGCCCCTTCCCCAGCAGATATATGAATACCAAGGGCTACCTCTCTGAGCTGCAGGGCCTATATTTATTCCTTCTGGACATCAAGCTCTCGTTAACACTGAGTTAGAGGTGGAAGTGCCTGCTGGGTTTTATGGGGAAATCATTGGGCCCTATAATCAAACACGGCTTGAGCCTAATGTGGCTCCAGAGATTACACTTCCATGTAATGGGGATATTAAGGTTTTGTTAGAGAATCTTTTAGAACAAACCAATTCAAATCCGCTGACACCAAAAATGTGGAAAATTTACACTTGACCCCAATCAAGGAGGTCCTTCAGGTTTATGATTTTGGTTTGTTAGGTGAATTTGGCCTAACAGTCGAACCTCTGCCAGCATAATGATAGTGGTACCATGGAAAAACTTAACAGGACTATCAGAAGAACAAAAATATCAAGCAATAGCTTTATTCTAAAAGTACAAGGAGATATCGCCATCAACAATCATGGTTTAGGGTGTGCTCAGGGGGTGGTCTGTTAATTGGACACAGGAGATCGTCCTCCCATAAGGTCTCAGCTGATCTGCCATCAAAGTCAGCGGAAGACGTTGTCATTGAGGAAATTGATAAGTTGCTGGAGTAAAGAATGCTTGAATCATCCAAGAGTCCGTGGGCTTCGCCTGTTCTGATTGTAAAAAAGAAGGATGGCACCAACTGCATAGTAATTGACTACCTTTACTCAATAGTATTACAAAAAAGGACTCATACCCATTGCCGCAGATCAATGATGCTTTGGATTGGTTAGGGGGAGCCCATTACTTCACAGCAATGGACTTGATATCAAGTTACTGGCAAATCAAGTTACCCATAGTGAAACAGGAAAAATGCGCTGTAATCACATCAAAGGCCTTTTTCAACTGACCAGGATGCCTCAAGGGCTTTGTAACGCTCCGGCTACATTCCAACGAGCCATGGACACTATCCTTGGTGACCTGAAGCTGTCGTGCATCCTCATATACCTTGACAACGTCAATGTTTTCTCTAGAACCTTTTTGGAGCACCTCGAGCATCTAGAAGCGGTATTCCGCTGGCTTGCTGAAGCAAACATCAAAATTAAGCCTCAATAATGTAAAATCTTCAATGATCAAATCTGAATACCTGGGGTTTGTGGTAGACAACTCTGGGCTGAAACCACAGCCAGCCAAGTGGAGGCCATTTGCAAAATGACTATGCCTAATAGCAAATGTGACATACAGGTATTTTTGGGAATGTTCAGTTACTACTGGCACTTCATCCCCAACTTTAGCATTATTGGGGTGCTGCTATTTGAGTTGTTAAAAAAGGATGCTGTGTTCAAATGGACAGAACGTCATTAATATGTCTTAAATACACTTTGGACGGTGCTGATCAGTGTGCCAGTGTTACACTATCCAAACTTTGATAGGGAGTTTATTGTTCAGATGGATGCATTTCTTTCCGATGTTGGGTTTTACTTTCTAAGAAAGATGACGAGGGAGAGGAGCATCCTGTTGCATACTGCAGTCAAAGTCTGAACTATCATGAGTGTAATTATACTGTGACCGAGAAGGATGCTTAGGGGTGATCTATGCATATAAGCAATTTAGAGTCTACTTGCAAAGGTAAAGTTCAAAATTGTGGCAGATCACGCGTCATTATGCTGGTTGCTGAACCTCCAATAGCTTGAAGGGCGTTTGGCTCTTTGGGCTCTTAAGCTTCAGTTTAATGACTTTGAGATCCTTTACTGCCCAGGATTAAAGCATCAGAACGCTGACTTTTTATCTCAATCGCTAACCGTTGCTGTGATGGCGGATCTCATTGATGTGATGTACAACAAGAAGCTCAGCGGAAAATACAACAACGAACTTCCCCAAGTGATCAAAGCGTTAAATGAGATGCAAGTGATTAGCTTCCAACGAAATGGGGAACTGTATAAGCAGTTTGGCAATTCTATGGTCAGTTTTCTGCAGCCCTCAGCATGGCCCAGGAATACCATGAGCGCCCACAAGGAAGTCAGACATGGTGGTATGTACAAGTCAATGAAGTTGTTGCACTCTCATTACTATTGAGAAATAATGAGATTTGATGTGCTTGAAACCATTTCCTGTTGCCACCAGTTCCAAGTGAAGAAGCCATTCTTCTGTAAGCCTTTGTACCAGTTAGTATAACCACATTTTTTCTTGGCATAAGGTTTCCCTTGTTGTCATTGACCCTCTGCCAACGAGAGCTAGCCAATGCAATTACATTCTGGAGGTCATCAACCACTTGACCAGGTGGGTTGAAGTGCGGGCAATAAAAATTTAGTGGTGGTCACAGTGGCCAAGTTCATAATGTAATATTTATCCAGTGACATGGCTGCCCTCAGTTCAATATTACCAAGAATATAACCAACTTCACCTCACACATCCTCCCCAATTTGAACGAGTTTATGGGCATCCTCGTGGTTCTGACAACTCCATATCACCTGGAGTCCAATGGAATGGTCAAAGAGGTGAATGGGACCTTGGTGAGCATACTAGCAAAATTAGTAATGGATTGACCTTCCAATTGGACCTCCCTCCTTTCCACTGCTGTGTTTGCCAATAATATTAGTTACCATTCTGCCATGGAGAAAAGCCCCTTCTAACTACTATATGGCTCTACCTGGCTCTTCTGGCATTACTTTATTCATGTGTATAAGACGCTGGTTGAATGGATCAGCACCACTATTTGATTAATTTTGCAAACATTTTGATCAAATTGCAAATTGAAGCATATTCCTTCAGATTAGCCAAGAAGACCAAAAAATGAGGCTGATGATCAGGTATGTCATGATGGGTTGGTGCAGTCAAAGAGGGCGATATGGTTCTCTTTCATGATCAGCATTGGTTTGGGTGGAAACACCAGTTGGCCATTATTTGGATTGGTCCGTTCAAAGTAATAGAGAAAACCAGGGCCAACTCTTATACCATCAAGGACCCCACAAGTGGTCAGACCATTAACTGAGCGCATGTGAAGTTTTTCTGATCATATAAGCAATAGGAGCCTTGTTGTCTGGCCAAAGGGGGGGTAATGTCATGATTCCAATATAACTGAATGATAATCCTGAAACAGCTAGGGAAGTTTGGGAAGAATCCACCAAGCATGATATCAATTATAATCATTTTTGTGCCTCAAAATGAGGCAATATTGGATATAATGGGTTATTATTGAATAACCTTCAAATAAGGTGATAAGACAATAAGGCGATGTTGACATTTGACAAATATGAATTAGACGCCTCGAATTAAGATGATAGGGGAGCTGAAGAATAACAAGCTGAAACCAAGGATAATTGGCAGAATAGAATAGTCCAAGATATGGGAGAGGTATCATCTGAAGCTGCTGTATAGAAGCAAGTTGGGCGATTGAAAAAGGTTAAGTTTTTAATAGGAGAGAGAGAACAGAACAAATAGAGGTCACTGTATTTATTAAAATAAATAAAAGATAATTTAGGCGAGTTTTTTTTTATTTTTAGTATAAATTCAAATGTGTCTAAAGGACCAACAATCCCCACATCATCTGTCTGTTGTTCAGTGGGTCTTACCTATGCAAACAATATGGCGGATCCTATTGATACTGGCCAAAGTTATAACAAATGGTATGTAAATATAATATTGTATTAAATTATGATTTAACACTCTCAGACTAAATTAGCTATTAGTATGGCTCCAAAATTAGTTTTCTTTAGCGCTAAGTTTTATCCACCAACTAGGTTATATTGCCTTTATGGTTGTATTATAACTAACATAATCTCAATCTTAATGATGGCATTTTTGGCAAAGTTGCAAATTTTATTAGTTGTGTGAAAATTTTTGCTATTGAGTTGGAGCTTAAAACTAGTGAAATTGTCCCATACTATTTAATTATATATTAGACAATACTATATAACATACCTAAATTTAGTGGTCATTAGTTTATATACCTGACCTTGGCACTTTAGCCTTAGCCATTTTTAGTTAGTTTATACTTCAAGTCAGTAATATGAGCCAGCTTGGTTGCCTTCAATTTAATTTATATCCCTTTTTATTTTATTCTTACAGTCATGACGTGATTAATGGCAGAAACTAATTTTTATATAATCAAATATAACCTTTAAATGTTTAATATAGGAATAATATTTTTTTAGTACTAGATGGTCCCAACCCGAGGGGGATTCATCAATGTTAGGAAAAATATTCTTAGTTGGAAACTCAAGTTTCTTTCCGCTTGGTATTATATTTTAGAAAACTTAAAAAATTAAAGCATAATTAAGCAACTCTGAAAACGGATACACATCGATACCCTAATGTCCTTGACCCTACCACCCACTGCTCTAAAATGGGGCATCTGAAAAACCTCCCTTAGCATCTTCCACCCAAAGGTAAACGATTTCAAACTAGGTCAACCAGCCCCCCAAATGCCTTGGGTCAATATGTTCCCTACAAGGATCTCCCCTCCATCTTGCACATTCCCAAGCGGTGCCTCATAGCCCCATTGTGCTCCCTCAAAGCAAGGTGTGATTCAGTCTCCAGGTTGAGTATGGCAACTTGTTTCCCTATAATGACAATCAAATCATAGAATTAGCCCAGGAGCTTGTGCAGCCTACAGGCTTTATTTACTTTCACCCCTACAAGGGTTACTTTGACCTTGGCTTCACTTGTGAAGCTGATGCTGCAATCACAGCCAACATTCCCCTGGTGTTCCAGGGAACCCCCATCCCAACCACTAGCACCTTGTTACCTGATAACACCACACTTGTGGTCCAATTTTCAGGCCTCCTCACCCACTTTCCCCCTGAAACTTTATACAACGAACTAATAGCTGGGTTGTAATTATATGGCGCTGACACCATTCTACAATTTGAGGTTTCCTAATGGAGCCAACCAACTTGTGGGCTCACATGCCTTTGCAACTATATGCCCAATGTCAACTGATATTAAAATTTGATTCCCCCTTCGCCATTGTCTCCTCTGCACCAACCACTCTTTCTGGGACAGATTATACAAAGGGCGCACAATTTGCCCCATTTTTTTCTACCTGGACCACCCAAAGTGACGCTTCCCCACCATATCCCAAGCTGGAGCACACATTCTTGACTCCGCCCATGATGCTCCCATTGGCAACATAAAAATCTTTTTTATTTGGAATAAACAATCCTCCCTCCCCCACACCTAAAATAGATGCAACTGCCATGGATTCAGTTAATAAGGAACCTACATGTCAAATCACCACTCCTACACCAACTAAAAAAGAAGCCAGCATGAACCCCAGTAAATTCAAAAAAAACATCCATCCACCCAATCCAGCCCACCCATATGCTGATTGACCTAACATTTCCAACCAAAATCCCTGGAATTATTTGAAGGAGCTTGATGGTTTGGGAAATTTTGTCCACAACTCAATTGAGGCCCTGGGCCTAGAAATATACCTAAATGAAGATTATGCAGCTCAATTTCTAACTCAGCACTATTCTTTACGCTCTGACGCTGATGAATTCTGAAGTGACCACCAACTAACCAAAGAGGCTGTTGCCTCTGCTGATTGTCGCCCCCTCCAAAAGTCTGTAGCAAAATCAGTTGTAGTCTTGGCCAAGGGATACCCACCCCTGACCTTCCCTTATGCAACATGTTCATAAACAAAGAGTTCCTCCAATTTCACCAAGTTGCCCACAAGGCAATACTAAAAGTTACAATGGTCACAAAATTTGGCCCCAAGACCCACATTACCAGCAACAACATTGCCACCTTCATCACACTACCCAAAGTTTGCCTCAAGGCTGAGAAAGCCCTATCAAAACATATCACCACTCTCCTCATAGTAAAATTTTTCCTGCCTGAGCCACTGTGCTACCTCAACTTCATTTTGAAAATGCACCCGCCTATGCTCTCAGCGCTCTGGTACACACTGTTGACACATAGGAGGCAGATGAGCCTCCAAATCCCGACTCACCCCCACCATGGATGCATAGTGGTTTATCACATCTGATCTGGTTGGATCATTTTAGTTTTTTATTTTTATTTTTTGATTCAGTTTGAGTGATACACTCATCTCTTTCTGTTTGTCAAATTCTAGTTTTGTAAAACTAAGCTCCTTGGAGCTCAGTATTGTTATTCCCTAGTCGTCTTGCCTCTGTTAAATAAAAATTCTTAAATTGGAAGCTCTTTTATATACTCTAATACTCATATTACCTAAATGGCTATGCTTAGTGCACTATGGAACCTTCAGGGTCACAAAGGCTAAAGTTGAAGCCTATTACTAATTTATCAGCCTATTATTCAATAAGTGGTTGATTATTTGTCATATAATTTAAAAATTTAATTAGTTAGCAAAAGCTCTTACTGAAAGCCAAACAATAACATTATATTAAGGTTTTCATATCAAATTAGCATCTAATACATATTTTATCATAAATGAGGGAACTGAAACTTTTCTTTCTCGTTGCAAACACTTTTGCAACCCATTCAATTCAAGACTAAATCTAGTTTGATAATCTCATAGAGGGGATTAGTCTGCGCCCATGTCTGGGAGCAGTTGGGCAAGCAAGGCAAGAGGAGCAGGCGGAAGGCCCATGGCCTCTAACATTCAAAAACGCCCCGGAGAATCTGGTGGAATAAAAAAAATCTAATAAAACTGGCAGTCACAATTTCCCCAGAGATACTTGTGTGGCAAGCACGATGCAACCAGTATATCAACACGCCACATTCCCAGCCACTTTCGTCAGTGGAATTTGGAGTCCGTGTGTATCTGGACATCCAAAAAATGGCCCTATGGGAAAAATTTTGTGAAGATGTACACAAAATTTTCCCGACCGCAGTGTACATTGCACCTCACTCTATGTCACACGGTTGGCTGGACCTAGGTTTTGAAAGCAAAATAGCAGCAGATGAGGCTGCAGCAGTGCGCGTAGTGGTCGACCTCCCTGAAGGGCAACGGGTCATCAAAACTAAATGCACCAGATGGACAAAATCGAACCAAATTTTCCTCACATTTGACTTTTTGCCTACTACGGTAAAACGTGACATTTTGGAGCAACACCTGAAAGATGGTCTCGCCATATATGGCGAAATACAATCTTTTGAAATGCAACGTTTCACGCTGATGCCACACCTGTGCACCGGCAAATCTATTGCAGTTCTGACCCCAACTGAGGAGATCGCGAAGGACCTAACCCAGATCCCACACTCCACCTTTATTGATATCGCAGGGCACACCACCCACCCATTCCGGGTAACCGTGGACAGCGCACCCCCCATCTGCACCCACTGTGACACGTTTGGCCATAAGGCACATGCGTGCCCCATCAAAGAGGGCGTTACATTCCAAGAGCACCCCTCGGCGGCCATGGCCAGCGGAGAGGCGCACTATGAACCAACCGCAAGCACCAAAGAGGCTTTCCCATGGGGAGCACAAGGCTGCTACCTAATGGTAAAGCCCATCTCCCCGCAGGAGTGGAAGAAGGCCAAGCAGGCCCATAGGACCACAGCTAAGGAAGCGGCCAAGGTCACCACCACCATTCCACACTCACAACGCCAGGAGGACATGGAGACCTTCGCGGTGGAAGCAACTCGGGAATCCATCACCCAATCAGATTGGGAGGCCCAAGCTGAATGGGCCACTCAATCTGAGGATCTGATGGGAGATTCAATCTCACCCAATCGCTGCACCCAAGCCCCAGTCAAAACCAACTTGGGACCTATCCCAACTGAAAAAAATTTTCTTGCCCCACTCGATGGTGCACCAAACTTATCCGCACTGCAAAAAATTCGTCCGACGTCAGGAAAACAAAAAGCAAAGGCCAAAGCCAACGCGACTCTTTCCGCAAAAATTTACAAAAACCCCAATAGCGTTGCTGCTAATACCCGCGCTGCTGTGAAAACCCATGGGGACCTGGAAGAGGCTGGTGAGCCAGGGGGCCCACCCCCTCGCACCTAAGGTGCGATGGGGGAAACCTTCACTCTAGGGATGCTGAATATAACTGGACTCAAGGCCTCCCCATCCCAGGCTAGGAAACTGAGTTTTTTACAAAATAATTTACCCATGGATATCCTGGCCATCCAGGAAACCCACTGTCCACGAGGTTCCGAGGAAGCTTGGAAAACAATGCTCCTACCATCCCTATCCTTTTGGTCAAAGCACTGTGGGGTGCTAATTTGGAAAAACAATTTTTTCAAATTTACATCTTCAGAAACATTCCTAAATGACTAAGTGCTCGTTGTCACCTTCTCATGGGCTGATGTTGCACACACAATCATCAACATTTATGCCCCAAACGGTGCACAAGAGCATCAGGAATTTTCTTGTCAGTCAAATCCCTCCCGCTACCCCCCAATTCTTTCCTAATTGGCGACATGAACTGTTGGCTAACCTCACCAACGGACTGGTGGCCACCCTCACCCCACGCCCCACAGGGTCACGTAGAACTACGCGTTCTAAAAGCCACCCTTGGGTTAATGGATGCGCTGCCATGACATGCCCCACTGCTCGAAAACATGATGCGTCCCCACGTCACAACGGCCAATTGAGGTCCATGACCCGCATTGACCTTATTCTAGCGCCAGTGAAATTCCAACCCCACATCTCCCACTTCAAAACAACAAAAATGGAATTCTCTGACCACCGACTGGTCTCAATAACATACCACTTACCCATCACAGTTGCAAAGGCCCCACATTGGTGCAAAATCCGCCCCCCAGAGCTTGCGTCGCCAGGATTTTCCACGTGGGTGGAAGAGGCAACTTTGGCAAAATTGTTTGTTGCACCGTTTTGCGCGGACCCCATTTCCACATGGGCAACTTTCAAAGAAGACACCATCCGCCACTATCGCCATCTCTCATCCAGACGCTCACAAGCCACATCGGCGGTTATATCATGTGCGCTGGCGGAATTGGCCCACTTGGAGTCCAACATTCCAGCCTCAGGATATAGCCCTGCATGGGCCAGAAGTGGGCGGAGGCAGCAGCCCACCTCAACGCACTTGAAAGGCAACACAAACATCGGGTTTATGTCCAATACAGGGCCACATGCATCACTAAAGGCGACAAGTGCACCGCATACTTCTTCAAAAAAATTTTTGCACCATGCCAGAGCGTGGCCTACACACAGGTGCGAAGATCGGATAATTCTATTGTGGACACACTGGACGAAGTGGCAATTGAAATGCAAAGATATTACTCCAAGTTATACTGAGCTGAACCAATTCAGCCGGCCAAAATGGCGGAATTTCTTGACAGAGCTCATATCCGCACCATTTTCCAATACCTGGAAATAATGAATTTAATTACATCAAACAAACTATGGACTACCATTCGCGGTGCGCCAAACTGAAAATGCCCAGGCCCAGATGGCATTCCATATGAGTTCTACAAAAAATATTTTAAATATATATCCCCATTGCTGCTAGCCTCACTCAACCAAAGCCTGTTGGAAATGCGCCTCCTTCCAGGAGGACATGAGGCCTTTACAGTCACACTCTTCAAGAAAGGGGATAGGCTAGACTTAGCCAACTGGCGTCACATTTCTCTAACAAACACAGACACCAAAATTTTAACAAAAATCATGGCTAACCGTTTAGGGACTGTAGCATCTGCCACCATCTTTCCAGAACAATTCGGTTTCATCCCCAGAAGGTCAATTTGAAATACCGTGCACTCTGTGGCTAATGTGTGTCAGTCCACAGCCTCTGGGGCACTTGTATTCTTGGACCAACAAAAGGCCTATGATAGATTAAACTGGGAATACCTTAGGGCCTGCCTCCAACAATTCCGCCTACCTCCCCGCTTCATTAACTGGGTGATGCTGCTCATGGAATCTGCAACAATGGCAGTGCGCGGCCCAGGTTTCCTAACGGAAGTAGTCCATCCTCAAAGGGGCCTGCGACAAGGGGACCCCCTGAGCCCACTCTTATACAACTTCAGTCTTGACCCACTCGAAATGTGAATGCCCAACTCACTGGGGTCCATGTGCCAGGCCAAACCCCAGTCAAGATGATGGCATTTGCAGATGATTGCGTGGTGGGGGTGTCTAATAACAAAGATGCATGCGCGCTTGAAGCCCTCATCCAGGAATATTCCCAGGTAAGCAACGCGGCGCTGAACGCCTCCAAAACCGAAATCATCCTCCTTGGTCGGTTTCAGAACTGCTGGGCCCCAGCAAGTAGTTCCCAACCTAGCCCATCTGCTCGCCCAAGTCCACGCCTTACTAACTCAAAACACACCGCTCCACTGGTGCTCCCCTTTGTGCCACGTCCTACCATAGGACTGGTGCGCCATCTGGGCGTGTGGATGGAGGCAGGCGGATATGCATCAGCAGTAATAGAGTGCCGTATACTGGACAACGTGACGAAGCAAATCGCCTCTCTCAGAGCCCACCCTACTACCCTCACTGGCAGGGTTGTTCTTGCCAACTCTATGCTCCTATCCAAAGTCTGATTTGGAGCCCACGCCATCCCCTTCTCCCCAAGCTTCTTCAAATCCCTGTATGCTTTGCTACAAGGTTGGCTTTGGTCAGGCCGCCCTCCACCAGTACGGCTAGAGGTCATGTTTGGCCCTCATCATCATGGTGGCATGGGCCTACTTGACTTCAAAGCTCATGCCGCCAAGATCCTAGGCACCTGGATTGCGGCCGTCACTGCTCCTACACTCCCATCCCAACACTGGTCCTGCGCGGCCCGCTCCAACTTCTCCCGAGCCTTGGGCCTCAACAATCCATCAAACCCCCACTCCCTGATGAAATACCTCGTATCACACACATCAGCCACAGGTCCTCACGGGACCAAAACCCACTACAAACGAATCCTACTCTCCATGCGAAGCGCAGAGTGGAGAATTCATATTAGTGGACATACAACCTGAAGAGGCCGCCCCTCTCCTCAGTTCACACAAGAGGTACAGGGGCTACCCATCCATGATGGCGTGATCCCCATTCGACCCCAAGTCCTATCCAGGGTGGACTACCTGGACATGATGGACATCCCTTATTCCACTGAGACCCAAAAGACTATATGGAAATACGCACACCATCCTCTGTTGCAGCCTCAAGTCCGCTCCCATGTGTGGCACTGCCTGAGGCGGGTGTATCGTACAGCTGAGCGCTCTAATGCTTTATACTCATCCTGTGTCGTGTGTGGCCAGTATGGAACGCTGTTTCACCGCCTGGAGAAGTGCCCCACCTCTAAAGTAATATGGCGCGAAGTCCAACGTCTGCTAGGCCAGGATCAAACACATCCCTTCAGTCTGTCAAGAGATATGTTTGCTTCATCAATGGCCTCCCCCCTCCCACCCTCCCTTCGTGCTCTGGTGGTTGCAATCGCCATGTGGACTATCCACACGATTGTCTTGGATGCCATCGCAGGCTCCACCCCCACCCTCCCAGAAGCTGTCCACAGATTCCAGTCTCATTTGGTGGACCACTTTCAGGCGTGGATGTTTGGATACCTCCCACCGCGTCGCTGACAGCTGGTCTCCTCCTGATTCCCAGTTTGGTTCATCAAATTGGACCCTTTCCTCCACACGTGCTCAATAGTGGCTACGCCCCCTACACACGTTCCCTCCCCCTTCCCATAAGTGGCGTTCCCGCTGGCAACAAGAGATAGCATTGCTTCTCTGGGGTGCCTCACCTGGTACTAAGTTTTGTCTCATCTGAGTCATATTCGGAAGTGTCCATCCCATGGTCGGCCTTCCCCACAATAAATTTAAAATTTAAAATAAGTGAGGGAACTGGCCCAAAGGTATGGAATACGTAACATCTAACATATTTTTAAGCTTTCTATTCCCTTATACCCTATTTCTTCTCAGAATGTTCCTGTTCCTACATTGTCTAATGGATTGTATGTGCAGAGGACTAGTTCTTGTGCAGATAAATTCTCAAGCACTTTAAACTGGGACATTTTGCTTCAGGTAAGTCCTCCAATACCGCCACCCTATTTCCCAACTTTCTCCATATAAATCCCAGAGGATTCTGTATTTCCCTTTATATTTTTAAGGTGTATCAATTGAATTTTACTTAGAATCACAAAATTTTATCCAACAATTCTAGCTCTCCTTTTTAATATTTCTTTAATCCCTTTTTCTATTTCCTTTTTTATATGCCAATCGATTTCTGGGTTACCATGGTGGGGTGAGTTTTTGTCTGAAAATATTTTATAGAAGTGAAGATTGCCTAATTAGAGAAGCCAATCATGGAGTGCCCATCACCTCTCTCAAAATAATTCTCACAATAGTTTTGCAATCCATTCCTTTTCTTTCAATGGTCAAACTCCAGAACCTTCAACCTGAGAAGAGGATGCTGCACTTAAGAACAGTGCAGTAACCACCAAATACCACTCCATTTATATATTCCAGTTACCGCACTTTTTAAGGTACTGGCCAAATTTTTTCTTTTCCCATAGATGTAAAAACCAATTCTTGTCCAATTGTTTGGTTGTCCGTTTTTCTAAAAGCATTTTGTGCATCATTGTAAGGTCTCCTGACCCATCTATCAAGCTGGATAGGACCCTGCACCCCTTTAGAACTGAAAAGAGTAACATCCCCAGGGCCATACCTCTTGCTAAGCTCATTAACTTAGGGCACACCCTAGATGGACTTGGTTACTAGAAGCCTTTACTTGTTTAACCCCACCCCACAACTAACCCATAATGCCAAGCCCAATATTATTATTATAATCAACAGAGATTATGTGTTAAAATAAGGTAACTCTGTCTTGAATTTAGATAATATCAAAGTATATGAGAAAACTAAATTCCCATCCCAAACCAACAGCTTAATAAGAGCATCTTTGGTGGTAAATAGTTTGATAATTGAGGAAAATTCAAGCGATAATAAGTTATATATGAAAGTTTCCACTAGTAGGAAGTCAATCAAACTTTAGTCAGGTTTTGGCTTCAAATGCATCACTAAATGTCGTGAATGCCAAGTAAGTTAATTTTATTGAACTATAGACTCAATGATCAGAACCTGAATGTGTAAATAAATCCAAAATTAGTTGTTACTAATAAAGAAGCTTACTTAGTTCTTTTTAATTTTACTAAACCATCTACTTCTTCCCATAGGTATAATACCCAAAAGCTGCACCTTGTAGTTTGTTGTGTTAACTAAGTTACTAATATATAACAAAAAAAATCCAAAAATCAAATATTCTTTCAGTTAAACATCTTCAAGTTTCTAATCTGCACCTCAAAAACTTTAAAAAAAATTGTGAAGGACAGCATAATTTTATGTTGTTGTTAGTAGTAGCCCTCTACCCTTGTTCTTCTGGTTCGACTTTTATTGTACAGAAGGTGCAAAGAACCAAAAAAGTTAGAAACCTATCCTAGACATCTCACCACAACTAATATTACTTTCAATTTGGCTCACACATTCCCCTTATTTCCCATCTTAGTATAAATTCGATGCCTTGTAGATTTAAAATTATGAGATGGCTGCACAAGCAATGTGGAAGCTAAGTCTTTACTTGGTACTCCATTTCATTGATAGTATACCCCAACCAGTAAAAACAACTATGATGACGCTGATAATACCTCCTTGGCAATGTACTATTATTTTTATATAACACTGCTTCTTTAAAGTATTAGTGTGCTTCTCATAAGTTGGTCTTGAAACACCCTTTTTCAAAGCCTTCGCTTTGGGTTTATCCAAATGATGAGATTTATATACACCCTGCTAAGTTCAAGCTGGTGTATAGATCCAGTGGTCAGCAGCTCTCCTTGTTAATCATCTAATGTAGCTTGTCCTGACCTAGTTAACTCTAAAGGTACTTTATTAGCCGTGTCATCATCTCCCCTAGAATTGAAATGTTAGTTATGTTAGGGCTAACTTTATGGGCCATTGAGCTCAACAGAGGCGCACTAGTTATCACTCCCTCGCCTTATCTAAGAATATCAATCTTCATATGAGCCAACGTTAATTCAACCTGAAACAGAGTACAAGTTTCACCCATTGCTGCCATTATTTTAAGATATCCCAAAATCAATTAGTAATCCAAGTTAACCTCAATTACCTGGCAGTTACACCCTAAAAGATAGCAGTAATGGATCAGGTGGAAAAGAAACAACGGTTGAGTCTAGTTTACACAGATATCTCAGATATATATCATCTCTCCGCCCCCTCTGTTACACAATCAGCCTCATGGTTTTATCCTTGAGCATCAGCAATGCCTCTCTTTTCAGAAAGAGAAACGTAGTGTGACAATCAATTCCAATACTTAAGAATCAAGACTTAATCTTTGTTCTCTCAATTATCTAGATATATATTTTACCGCTCTTACTTTGTGTTTCCTGTTTATACTACAGTAGGGCAACGCAAGGAGCTTATATATGTCACTGTGAACATTGGAGCCATGGGTAGTTATATTGATCTGGCAGTGGTGATGGCTTTTGACTTAGAAGTCACAAAAGGCGAGTCTGTATTGTGGCGCTTCCCATGTTCCTATGTTTACTCTTCCCCTGCGTGAGCCACTTGATTTTTCTCTCATAGAAATTACTTTGTGGCCAACTTTGCATAAATTTTAGAGCTGTTGTACCCTAATGTGATGGTCAAGGCTCTGCCTGACCGCCTCAAAGCCTTGATCTTCCATACATTGGAGATTGAGGATAATGTTAATGATAATAAATTTTAGGTTATGAAGGCAAAGACCCTCAAAAATGATATTCTGATAAATCAGATGCTGCCAAATTAATTGAAAATTGAGTGGAGGAGGAAAGGCTAGCAGAAATGGAAATTGGGCCAATCAAAAGACGCCACACCAAAATTCACTGAGTGTGAGAATGTTGATGGCCAAGAAAATTGGTGGCACAGAAAATCAGAGGCTGTCAACCCAAATAACACGCAACAGGAAAATTTTAAGAACCACAGCAAATTACAGCTTAGCAAATCAGGAGGTGATAATTTAAAATTTTGCCAAAAGAGGGAATATTGAGAGTTTAAAGAATGTGGAGTATTAAATTAGAAGCTGCCAAAAGAAAAGTTATTAATATTTGTAATAAAATTTTGCAATGAGGATAAAACAAAAGCGCCAAGCTTTGATTTGTTCTCAGAGTGAAAAATAGATGAGGTACTCAATGTTAGTTTATAACCGTCCAAGGCAAGAATATCAGAGGCTGAGACTCTTGAGGCAAGCCTGAAAATAGCCTTCCACCAGCACACCAACAGAACCAAGTTCCACTATATCCCCATTTTAAAGTATACTTATAAACTAACGAAGGTGTCTTTAAGACAACTTCATACTTTAGTATATAGCAGAACCTCAAAAATAAATTAAAATTTAATTATTTTATGGATTTTTGGAAGATCTCTGGATTTGGAACGAAAAAATGGATTATACCTTGGACTTTGACAAGGATGTTACCTCTCTGTACGCCCTCTAAATCGGACATAAAGTCTTCCTAAGCATCATTATCATCCTTACAATTTTCCAATGTTATATCAACAACTGTCTTTTTAAGCCAAAGGATTAAGAAATTTAACCAGAGCCGCGCCCTCTTGCTTGTGGTCCCTTACCTGGGCCCTCCTGACTAACTGTTTCGTGGCAATGTGGAAAGATCATGTTCATCACATTAGATGAAGTTCTTTTTAACCTCACCTCCCTTTTCTGCAATTGGATAAAGAAGCCAAATATGAGAGCCCTACTTTCTTGGTATGAGAACACCACCACTCTCCTGATGTCATCTTTTTCATCCTGTTCTTGTTGAGGGAAGCAACTCACCACTTCCAGTCCCAAGGGGACCTTCAGCTTATGACTAACGCTTTGACACTGCATCTGAGTTTAGACAAACATTGACCTCAGAAGTTTTGAGAGTGATGCATAGAAAATTCTCCTACGTCAAGTTTCAAGCCTGTTAATTATGGCCTCCAGGAGAACCACGGCAGAATCTCTCCAAATTGCCCAGGTGATAGCCAACCTTATGAAGAACCTACATTATGGCCCACTGACCTCTTGGAAACTCAGCCAAATCCTTTGACCTCTCTGGAGAAATGCCTCAAACTGGTTGAAAGAGCCATTACCCTGACTGACTCTTAGATGCCACCTGATCAGTGCTCTTGTCCCTTGGCCAAAGGATAATGGCTGTCATGGAGTACGCTCGGTTGTTCTGGCCTCTATCCAAAGCCACAAAAGTGACCCGCTCCCAGTCTACATGGATGTTCTGAGAGAACCTAAGTCCAAACATCCTCACTGCAATATGGCCGCCACCTGCCTGGGATCAACATAGAGGAGGAGGTCACAGTTGCCTCCCAGGTGGAAAGCAAATAGTCCTGGACCAAGACAGGACCCATGTTTTTGTGAACCACTGAAATATTTCATGAATGATTTGCGGATTTAGAGTCTCTCTCCAACCATGAGAGAAAACTGGAGCAGGTAGCCACTGGAAGCCCCTCTTAACGCCTCACAGCCCCAGTACAGGAAACTTCAAGTAGCTCAAACTCCCCTGTTTACAATCTCCGCCCAACCCCCAATCACATCTCTTCTATCAATAAAGGAAATGGTTCTTTTTATCTGTTCGTGCCATTTTCTCTAAAGCATAAGAATAAATGGAAAAGAGTCAAGATCCATAGAATCTTTAGGTGCTAGTGGACACAAGGGCTGAAGAAAAGACTTCGATTGTAAGCTAGCTACCAAAATGAAAGTACTAATGCATAAGAAGGTACAGCAACTCTCACAGACACTACCAAGTCATCAGAATGCTTGGAGATTAAGCCAATGATAAAGCTACAGTAGGGACCCCGCCGTTTCTAAGAAACTTTTGGCACCATCCAGAATCTTCCCATTCCATCATTTTGGGTATGAAATGGTGGCAAAAGTACTTCCGGCACTTTAACTTGTAATAAGGCCAGGTGACGCTCCAATTTAAGGACCTAGAGCAGAGAATGTTAGAATTCTTTACTTCTGGCAAAAGCAGGCCTGGCGTGAGCTCTGTGCACCTAGGGGTGAGATGGAAAGGTACCATAAGAGTTCAAGGACTATAAATGCCCTTTCCAGAGGAACATCGCCGCCACCTGTGCTCCACATGGCGCTTTGCATTCTCGTTCAAGTTCAAGGGGGACGTCAAGCTTCTTAAAGAAAAACCAGTGTACCCTATGAACCCCAGGGAAAAGGAAGCCCTGGAAATGTACGTGAAAGACATGTCGGAGCGAGGGATAGTTGTGCCTTCAAACCCCAAGTGATATCCCCCACACTCCTTTTTCCCAAGTTTAATGGTATCTCCGTCCCTGTGTAGAATACCACCTAATAAACGCCTTAACCAAAACAGACCCATACCCCATCCCGCTGGTGGTGAGCATCTCTTAGATGATTATGGGAAGACAAATGTTCTTAAAGTTGAACCTGGTGGACGCCTTTAACCAAGTACTAGTTTTATTCAAACATCAACAATAAATGTCTCTTGAGTTTCACTTAAATGTGTATGTTACAAGGTTATGCCTTTTGGACTTAAGAATACACAACGGTTTTCCAATGGACTTGACCATGCACTCAGCACTTTAGTTGGAAAATGTTGTGTCACATACATGAACGACATCTTAGTATTCTCCAAGTCAAGGAACCCATAGATAGTACATTAGGAAGGTTCTCAAAGCACTGTATAAGAAAAACCACCGTTTGAATCCCTCCAAAAGAAAGTTCTACAAGGGCTCAGTGTCTTTAATGGGCAACGTGGTATTTGAAAAAGAACAAACTATCTACCTGGACAAGCTGACAGCGGTGAAGTAGTGGTAAGTGCCCACGGACAAGATGGGGGTGCGCAGCTTCCTAGATGTGGTGAGTTATTTTAAAAGATTCACCAAGGATTCTTGGAGATGACTTCCCTGCTTACCTGGATGCTGGGTAATTTCCCTTTTGATGGGGAGAGGAGGAATAGATGGGTTCCGGCCATCAATGACGCCTTCTCACAGCGCACATTAAAGCACCCTGACACTGACCAGCCATATATCGTTGAGACGTGTGTCTTCAAATTCACTTGGGTTGGTCCACTTATAAACCAATAAGAACGATTTAGAGCACCCAGTATGCTATTTCAGCAGATACATGCTTCCAGAGAAAACTAACTACCCCATTTATGACAAGGAACTCATGGACATCATTTTCAGCTCTAGATGATTGAAAGCATCATCTGTTGTATGTGCGCCATCAGTTCACAATCTGGACTGACCACAGAGCTCTAGAGTTCCACAAGAGCCTCCAAAGAATGAATCAGTTACAATACCGCTGGCGCCTAGAGCTGTCTCAGTATGATTTTAAGATAGAATATAATCCGGGGAGAGCAACTTACTTCCAGACCTACTTAGCCAGCACTTTAAAATAATATATGTGAAGGAAGAACTTGACGCGTTCAACATGGTTACCATGCTCACTCTTCAGGTTTTGCAGCGATACATGGAGATCTACATTACTTGACGAAGATTACTTAAATAGCCTATTGACCTACCAAAATCAAGGACAAGGTTAGAAGGGAGATTGAGAAAGGGGATTTATACAATGGACATAAAAATTATAGGAGGAGGGAGGTCTCATCCTTCACGGAAACCGTCAGGTCCTGACGCTCAAGTTCCAAATGAAAGTCATGTAGTTGCACCACAATCACTCTCTGGTGGAGAACCCTGGTATTGTGAAGACAATTGAACTGATAAAAGAACTAATCCCTGTTGGATATAGCAGGAACTGTAAGAGGATATGCCACATGTAGCATTACCTGGCCTGATCAAAACCCTCCCAAATAAAACCTGCGGAAAGTTGAAACCCCTGCAGTTTGTTTGAATGCTGTGGACTTACTCAGTGTGTACTTTATTATATGGCTTCCAAAATTGGAGGATTATGACGCGGTCATGGTGGTAGTAGACCAACTAACAAATTACGCAGAGTTTTTCCAATGCACCTTCAAGGTCACAATGAAGGACATGGTGGGTATATTTGTAAGGGAAGAAGGTCACAATGAAGGACATGGTGGGGATATCTGTAAGGGAAGAAGGTCACAACGAAGGACATGGTGGGTATATTTGTAAGGGAAGAAGGTCACAACGAAGGACATGGTGGGGATATTTGTAAGTGAGGTCTTCTCCTGACACAGACTCCCAGATGAGATTACCTCGGACAGGGGTCCATAATTTATCTCTAGGTTCTGAGGCTATCTTTTAGAAAATCTTAAGGTTTAACCGTGCCTCACATCCATGTATCATCACTAATATGACAGCCAGACATAGAGGGTCAATAAGACCCTCAAACAGTACCTACAATGCTATCTCACCACATGGCAAGAGCGATGGATCATTTGGATGAGAATTGTACAGTTCATGTACAACAATCTGGCGCACTCATTGATGGGCATGTCCCCTTTTAAGCAAATCACAGGTACCACTCATGGGCAAAGGAGAGCCACGCTGGAGGAACAAAACCTTCAGCAGATGAATTGGTGACAATAATGAAGGAAAATCTGAAGCTGTTGAAGTCCAACCCAGAGAAGGCTGTGAAGGCCCAGAATTGGAAGGCGGATGTCATAGCTCCAGGGCTCCGCCCCTCTAAGAAGGGGATTAAGTGATGACTAATTCCAAACACTACTATATTTTGAAAAGTAAGTAGAATTTTGGAATTTTAAATCTAGGGCCATTCAAAATTATCTTCCAGGTGAATGAGGTTTTGTAAGAGCCAGAATTCTCATAATGATCGTTCACGCATCTGGTTCTATATGTATCTCAGTTTGGGGAATTTGAAGGCCCCATACCATCAAAGCCAGAGCCAGTCCAGTTGGACAACCTAGGGGAGGAAGAGTGAAATGTGGATGATATCTTAGATAACAAGATCTCCCGCTGAAAGCAATGGTACTTAATCAAATGGATCAGCTACCCAAAAGAAAATTCTCCTGGAAAACAGCTGCCAGCTGTACCAACTGTTCCCAGAAGGTTGAGGAATACTGGGGGCTCAGAGGGCTCTTCTCTGGGGAGTGTGATGTGACACTCAAGGCTCTATCTGACCGCCACATAGCCTTGATCTTTCCTACAGCAGAGATTGAGACTAAAATTAAAAATAGTTAGAATTATAGGTTATGAGAGCAACAACTCTCAAAAATGGCATTTTGACTAATCAGTTGCCAACAAATTAAATAAAATTGAATACAGAGAAGGCAAGTCCACAGAAAGGGCAATCAGGACAATCAAAGGAAGCTAATCTGAATTCTTCTGAGCGCACTAATGTTGATATTCAAGACAAATGGTAGCGCATAGAATCAAAATCTTCCAACCCAAATTTCATACAAAGGGAGTTGTTAAGATCCACAGCAAATTGCAACTCACCGGCTCTTGAGCTTCCAGACCAAATTATGCAAAAAAGAGGGAATATTGAGAGTCAACTAAATTGGCGGCCTTATATCAGAAAGCCGCTTAAAAGAATTGATTATTAATATAAAAGTTTGCAATAAGACTGAAATGAAAACGCTGAGCTTTGATTCGTCCTAAGAGCGCAAAAAATAAATGTAAAAAATTTCTGTAAAGTCTGAGGTTTTCATCACAGATGTTTTAAAATAGGCCCAGATAAGAATATATGAGGCCAAGTTTATTAAGGCAAGCCCTCAGATAACTTACCACCTTCAGGCATGTGGGATCAAGTTCTGTCATATCCCCATTTTATAATATAAATACAAACTGACGAAGGTGCTTAAGGTAAAGTCATCTTCTAATATAGAATAAAAACTATAAAAACGAACATTAATTTAATTATATTTAGATGTCATATTGAGATTTTGTAAGGTACTCTGGATTTGAAATGGAATAATATTTTATACCTCAGACTTTGAAAATAATGTCGCCTCTCAGTACGCCCTCTCAGAGAAAAGACAATCCTCCTAAGCATTAGAATCATTTTTACCATTTCCAAGGGTAACACCAACAACTGTTCTTCATTCCAACTTACTAAGGATCTAACAACCGCCACACACTCCTGCTTGAGGGCCCTTAACTGGGCCCTCCTACTTAACTGTTTCATGGTAATGTGGAAAGATCCTGTTCATCAAACCTAAGATCTTATGTTAGACTAGTGACGCCATTAATCGGTGGGCAATGACTTTTTAATATACCATGCTGGTCCTTAACTTCAATACAAATCCAGGGAAATGCCACTTCTTTTGAAGTTTGCATTTGGGGAACTCTGTGACACAGCAGTATAATATTCTTCTACTGGCGTCGTGTCTGCTTTACTTGATACATTAATTATCCTTGAGCCCTTTAAACCCTTTTTGTGGAAGCTGTTAACCGTCTACCAACCCTTTCATAGTTTATGTGAGATTCCTGCTGACTATTGATCTCATCAAAATCAACTGATTGTTCTATCACTACACAGCTAAAGAGGACCAGCTCTGAATATGTGGATTTATAATATGGTGGCAAAGGAGTGTATGATCAAAAAACCTCCCCATAGTTATCCCCAGTAGCCTTTGCATATAAACTGATAGCACCATATTCCCTTGCATGTATTATGGACATTTATACAACGTTATGGTCCCAGATCCATACTCTCTTCCCCTGAAGGCTTCTATTGCTCAAGAAATTTTTAAAGCCTAAAGTATTCTCCAAACATGGCTTGGTAAAAGCATTCCACCAATTGTGGTTTAAGTATGACCAGAATTGTCTGATAGCAATCAGTACATTTTAAGTAAAATACCAGTTTAAAATGATGCCATTTTTATTGGTGAATGTGCCAGCAGTTTTCCAGAATCGCATTGATAATGCTCTGGGGGATCTCATGTTTACCTGTGTGGTTGCCTATGTTGATGATATTCTGACTCATTATCCTACCACCAAGATATGCCATTGATCTGTGGCTTAGGTTGAAACATTTCCACAAGGCGATTTTATTTTGTTAGGCTTTCCAATATAAGTTCTATAAGGATGAATTTCAGTTTTTAGGGAACCTTATGCTAAATGATGTACATGCTATAGCTCCCTCAAAGTTAGACGCCATTGAAACGTGACAGAATCCCCACCATTTAAACAGTTTCGCAGCTTCTTGGGCTCTGTCACCTTTTAAAAAATGTTTTTGTCAGCTATCTCATAGCTTGTCTTGCCCTTACATCTGTTTGTGGGTAATAACGCTCCATTAATTTAAGTGAAGAATGTCAATGCGCATTTGGTACCCTTAAAGTTATTATTACCTCTGAGCCCATTTTGCGCTGATCTGATGAGGCAACCCTTCATCTTGACCATGATATGTCTAATATGGCTGCGTGTGCCGTTTTACTACAAGCGCATAATGACCAAGAACACCCAGTGGTTTATATTTACAAAAATCTATTGTAACTGAGTGCTCATGAGCTACTTTATGATAAAAAGAAGTCTGCGTTTCCTGCCCATTGATACACTGTTGTTACCGCTTATAGGGAGTCAAGCATACTGTAAATGCTAGTATAGAACATAAATTATTCAATTAATTTTTTAACCCACAGAAGTTGGAATACATGTAGACACGGACACTATGAACTTATAAGCTTTTTTAAGTATGATTTTGGCAAGGGGTCTTCCCATATTGCAGTATTCTTAACCAGATCCCTTGATGTCTAAATTAATTGATAACTCTTAGTTGGCCACTGTTATCTAAACAAACTAAATAGTGACTTCATAGTCATATATCGCTACAGTAGCTCCCCCCATTTCAACGCCTAATTCTAAAACTCATGTAACCAACTTTCCACTGTCCCTTTCAGATTTTCAGTATTTTCTAAATGTAAACTAAGGTTAAATTTGGAACTTAAGGCTATAAATATAAAAAGAACAATAAGTGCAGCTTAGGACATGTAGATTAGAAATTAGAAGCTTTTAGATTAAATGATTTGATATATAGGATGCGTCAGAACACATCACTAATGGGATTACTAAAACTTGACAAGGATCGTACAAATCCTTTGAAAGCAATTGTTTAACTAGTATTTTCATTGTTTTATTACATCGATGACCCTAAGAACACATTGATCTAATAAAGATTGAGTTGAAGGAATTCAAGAAGATAGTTCAGAAGGCAGCTCAATAGATTCATCAGTTTAAGATAAGTTTTATCAAACTTATTCTGTTCCTCTCCAGTAGGGGTTTCTGACAGCGATCATAATTGTTCAATAACAAACTCACAATGCTTATTTGGAAATAAAGAGTTTGACCTGATTATCAATTCCAATCCTGATCTTACCTGTCAGCCCTCTGAACATATTAGTCAATCTTGTTAATGCAGAACTACCCCAAATAATCTGAAGTCAATGGTACCCTTCTTAAAGCAGATCTGAAATCAAAGTCTTCAGACATTGAGGTTCACAACCTACTCACAAAGTTTGATGCTGTACAAGCACTTATTGGATAGTATTCCCAAGAATGGGGTAAACTATTATATTATTGCGTCTGGGTACCCTCTTCCCTTTGTTCCTGGGTCATAATGGAAAATCATGTTCCCAACTATGGGTCAAACTGAGGTAAAGAAGTGTATTAACATGATCAAAACTTTATATAATTGAAATGGAATTATAAAGGAGGTTCCCACTTGGGTGAAACAGTATTTAATTTGTTCCCATATCCAACCAGTAAAGCAGTCCAGAACGTTCTTCACCTCCTGCAACAATCAGAAGGTCCATGTAGTTCAGTCTCAGTGGATTTTATTGTTTGCCAGTGTCGAAAGGTTTCCATGCAGTCATGGTAGTTGAGGACTAATTCACAAAATATTCTATTTTCATACCCTGCCTGACGGCTACTAAAGTAAAGAATATGGCGCAGTTGTTTGTCATTTATGTTTTCTCCATGTTTGGTTTCCCGCAAGAAGTTATCAGCAATTGTGGGCCACAATTCACCTCTAGGTTCTTGGAGACTTATGTGAGATATGAAGATAAACGCGTAACTTTTCAGCATAATATCTTCAATGAGACAGAAAAACTGAGATAACATAGCTTTCACTTAAGCATTATCTTTAATACTATGCTAGCACTACCTAGGACACATAAACGCTTACCTTCTACTAGCCCATTTTTATCTAAACAAAACCATTTACTTGCCACCAAAAGTTTATCCTATATTAGCGACCCTAGAGTATTATCCAACTTTCACTGTTGGTCCTAGGATCCATGGGAGTATTACAGCAGCAGAAATTTATTTTCTTATTCTTAAGATTCAACAAAAGGGCAAAAAGAAAAATTAAAAAACCCTCAGAATTATTCTATAAGGTTTGCTGTTAAGAAGCATCAAGAAGTATCCAATTACAGGTGTGAGATTTTGTTATAGTAGATACCAAAAATCTTCACCACAAGGTTCCTACCCGATTATATGTAAGATCTGGGTCATTTCCCATTACCAAGCGCTTAATGTAGAGCTTTTAATTTGCAATCATCATCCTATTGGGATTTGAGAATGCCCACATCATCCAGATTATTCAATTTAATACCATATTCTTTATACACTGTTGTTAAGTTACTATAAGAAAGCCCATATCAGTTTGAGAGTTATCATTCAATATGGCAACTATAGATAGTTTTAATTCTTTTATGGGGTGGTAAATAATTTGTCAGGATTCAATTCTGCTGCGCATAACGATGTTCTGTCAAGGGGATTTCTGATTATGTTTACAAGTGGTTTTTTTATTGATTTAATGATTGTTGGATTTCAGGAGTTTTTCGCTCACTGGTGATAATTAGGCCTAAACTCCAACAGATGGGAGATTGTACCACTGAAACAATAAAATAAATTAATAAACTATAGAATTATAAAGTTGAGGTTTTTATAGTTTATTTGCTTCCACAGGGGATAAGAAAACGAAACCTCTTGATACATGACCAGTCAGTATTTAAACTGTATTAAGGATCAAATGGAATTTGATGATAAGTTTAGGATAGCTTGTTACTGTCCAAATAAGGAAATATGGGAATTCAGCCTATTAAAGCTTAGAATTCTCGCTTCACTTTGGTTGAATGACAGATGGGAAATTATTTTTTGCCAATGTACTTGTGGGGTAATGATTTAATTAATTTCAGCCAATCCACATTAGCTAAATTATTTCACCTTGGGGAACTTCTGCCATGCCTATAAAAGGGGGTGATCCTTACTCAGGTGTTGGTTCTGAACTAGATGTGATAAGGCGGGGAGGGGCCTTGGAAGAGCTGCCTTGATTCCACCAATGAGTTGAAATAATCTGACTACCTAAACTTGAACTGACCAGCCAAATTTTATTAGTATTAAATTTTTTGCCCTGATTTGAAGGATTCCACTGACAATTAGCAAGGGTCTTTTGACTTCACTTAATTTAAAACCTGAACCACTCTTTATAACCACATTGGACTTTTAATCGTCTGACATCACCCCCTTCAAGAGTGTCTGGGTGAGAATAAGGCTACTAAAATCAGCCATGAACTCTGTTAATAGTGACTACCGTAGCAAGGGATTTGATGCAGTACTTCTATCCTCACTTGTAAGTGACTACAAAAGGTCCTTCCCATATAGATCTGAGTTTCTCCCTTCTAGGCGTGATACGTGTTTTTGGTAGTAAAGCACCATTTCAGATATTTGGAAGGATGGAAGGAAGGAAGGAAGAGGGTCCAGAACCCTTTAGTGGCTTGACCCTCTTTTGTGACTGTCTTTTCTAAGTTGGTCATCGCTTCTGATTGCAACTGTATAATGTGCTAGACTAATTTCTACATAGCTTGCTCAGGATCAGTATTATAGTGAAGATATCTTTTTCTAGTATAGCTGAAAACCCAGGCTCTCACCCATACAATACTCAGAAAGGCAACATTTTAAGAATCCAGTGATAGCTGATGTGGTATGCCATGAGAGCACTGGGTAGGTAAAGATATTAGTGAAGAGGGCCAGGAGTGGCCATTTTGCATAAAATAGAGACCAGTGTCCCATTAGCTCTTTCCACAGTATCATTTGTCAAGGGGTTGTAGTGGGGCAGAAAAGAGTTGCTGCATGCTCATGGAGGTAGCATGGATCTTCACCACTCAGCAGGTAAAATTTTTCCCAATTTCACAGAGCAGGACCTGGGGACAACCATGGCAAGAAAATATATATTGATGAAGGAACAGGGCCGTGGCTTTGTCAGTATGAGCATGACTAGCCACAGCCTCAAACTATGCCGCTTCCGCCATTCCTTCTTTCAGCGTTGGGTCAGCAGCTGCTTCACCCAAATTCTTCAAAGAGGCTCAATCCTCCTGCCCCAGTCTCAGAAAAATTGGGTGCAGCTCCTAAAGTGGTGGCCAATTAAAATTAAAATTTTAAATAATGTGATTGGATTACTAAATCCTGAGTTAATAGCTGACTCAGTTTCAGCTGAGCTGCCATGGTCAATTGTCTTAAACTGTAGGAATCAAGATTACTTGTGATCACTGGTGCTTACGCCACTGGATCCCACAAAGATTTTAGTAAACTAAAAATAAGTGCTGCTATAAAATTTGGGTTTTTTATAATTTTATTAGGAGCGTGTGGAAAAAGGAAAAGAATCTTCATAAGATTTAACCAATCAGTATTTAAACTGTTTTGAGGGTTGGGGGGAATTTGAGGATAGGTTCAGAATAGCTTAGATGCTTTTAAATTAGAAAAAATGATATATACTCCTATCTGATCTGGGAAATGTGAGTTGCTTTTTGTAAAAACGATAGTTGGGGTTTTGGGGAAGAATGTACCCATGCTGTAAGATTTTGATGAATTTCAACCAATCACTACTTGATATAAAGCTTTCGCCTTGGGGGACCTCTACCACGCCTATAAAAGGGGGTGGTCTCCACGTAGGTGCTTGGAAGGACCTGATTGTGATGGGGGCCATGCCTTCTGATGGTTGCCCCATGGTCCATCGAGTGGTCAGAGTAATCCAACTTCTCAATTTTACATTTATTGCCTGTAAAGGTTTAAAAATGGCGTTACCCCAATTAACGGGGTTCCACTGGGAATTAGCCAGGGTCTTTTGGCTGATATCTTCGATATTTTTTTATCGTTATTATTAAAATAGCATTTAGGGTCATTGGAAACTCATAAATGGCCAACAGATCCTCATTTTGGCTAAATTTAACTCAAGACATTCTTCCTCTGCAGCTGAGAAGGCAAATGTCCAACAGCAATTAATCAGCTCTGGCCACCACTCCAATTCTGGTGTTGGCCCAGCGTTGGCTAAGCTAAATCCATTTGAGTACCTTGAATGTATTATTGATAATCAACTGGCCTTATGATGTTAAGCCATAATTTGCTTTGGAGGAGTTTTTATAAATCTATCATTTCACATCTCCGCCGTTTTCACTCTAAAAGTGGTTTTCCCAAGAATAAAAATATAAACAATATGGCGGTAGAAGCAGCAGCTGTTTTGTCCAACATCTCCATGGGGCAATGGAACCTCTTGTTGAGGTTATTCTTATCCCAAATTTTCCCCATGATTTTGATGAGGATGCAAAATATGAAATTGAGGAGCTCGCCTTTGGAGTGAGCTTCACTTGCATTGGCATGGCAAAAACTTCTCTTTTTACCCTGATTATCCTGAAACCCACCAGCACATAAATTCACTCACTTGTATGCCAGCTCTCATCACTTTTACTAAGAATCAACATACTCAATACATTGAGGCGATGGAAAATATTGACCTCATAAATGAAAAAACCCACAGCTATACCTCCTTATGCCCCATGTCGCTGATGCTCCCACCCCAATGCTGTCTGCCATGGTCCACCAGCTAAAGTGAGCGCCGGACAAAAGTTTCCCCAAAGCTTCCTCGCCTTCTGATATGGCTTCCTAGGCTGTTAGCTGAGGTGCCACATTAGAAAGATATATTTCTAATAATCTTTTTTGGCCCATTTGCAAATAAAGATTCGTGGCAGCTCCCCTTTTTGGGTTGGGAACCACTAGTGCTATAAGAGCCACAGCCTCAACCCACTTGGTAAAGTGGTCTATGCCCACTAAGATGTACCGGTTTCCCCTAATAGTCTGGGGTAGAAGGCCTACCACATCTAGAATTATGGTGTGAAAGGGTTGTTGAGGCGTAGTAGGTTGGTACTAATACCTGGGATTATAGCTAAATTGCTTCTTGCAGTTCAGACATGCATCCAGGACTTTAGTTTATTTTCTTCATGGTGCTTTACCAGAAATATCGCTTTTTAATCCACTCATAGGTTTTCATACTCTGCTATGCCCTAGAAGGGTAGGGACCCCAAAATCATGGATACACGCTCTGATGGTCTGAGATAGGGCAACCAATTCACCCTATTTTCTTATATAACTTCCCGTTATCCACTTTTGTGTTGTGAGGATGTTGTGCTAACATCTTTTGTATGGGTTCATCTTCATCAGCCCACATGTCAGGAGTCATTAGGAGGTCATGCAACCTCTCAGCTTCACTATTCTAAGGTGAAGGACAGGCAGACGCGATTTCTCATCAACATTCATATGTCGTGTCCCTACTCGATGTTTGATGGTCATATCATAATTCTGGAGCTAAGAGCCCAGAGAGCCAACCGTACAGTAGGATCTTTCATATTTTGTAATCACTTTAATGTGGTGTGGTCAGTAATCACTTTAAGGATGTCCCATATAGAAAAGGGCGGTACTGTTCAACAACGAGCAAGACATCCAGGCACTTCTTTTCAGTGACGCTGTAATTGCGCTCAGCCTTTAAAGGCATTTTAATAAAACAAGAAATGGTATGATTGATTCCATTTTCATCTAACTGATCCAAGATAGCTCCAACGGCATAATCAGAGGAATCTGTGAACAACATGAAGGGCTAGCTATAGTCAGAGTGGCGGAGTATTGGCCTTTTTTGTAATGTCTCCTTCAAAGTCTCAAATGAGGCCTTTTGTTCAGCACTCCAATAGAAGGAGGTGTTCTTAGTCAGGAGGCGGACAAGGGGCTCACTAAGTTGGGCAAATTTTGGGATAAATTGTTGGTAGTACCACATCATGCCCAAGAAGACTTATATGTCACGAAGAGTTTTAGGCGTTGGCATCTTAAATATTGCTTCAACCTTATCCTTTAGAGGTTGTATCCCATCTTGAGAGATGGCATGCCCAAGAAAATCCATCTTCTTCTGGAAGAAAGTACACTTGGAGGGCTTTAGTTTGATGTTAGATGCCCGCAAGAGTTGAAACACCTGCTTTAAGTGACTGAGATGCTAATTGAATGTTTTAGAGAAGACTGTGATGTCATCGAGGTAGACAATCACACAGCTCAGCTTAAGGTCCTGGAGGATGTGATCCATAGCCCTCTGAAAAGTAGTAGGTGCATTACACAACCCCTGAGGTAGCCGAATGGGTTGGAACAAACCCTCGCTGCAAATAAGGGCGCACTTCTCCTGATCTTGTGGCAAGAGATCCATCTGCTAATACATAATAACCAAGTCCATGGCAGAGAAGAATTCAGACCCAGAGAGCTGGGCCAGAGCGTCATCAATGCTGGGGATGAGGTAGCTGTCCTTCTATGTGAGGTTGTTTAGCTTTATGAAAGTCCATAACTACACAATGACCTCCATTTTTCTTCTTCATCATTAGGAGTGGGGATGACCGAGGGCTTTGAGAAGGCACCAACAACCCAGCTTTTAACATCTGTGTGAGCTCCGTCTGCATCTGTTGCTCCTCAACTTTTGAGTTGCAGTAGGGTTTGGAGCAAATAGGCTGAGCATCACCAATGTCAATTGTATGAGTTTAACCCTTCATGTGCCCATAGTCAGTGTCATATTTAGAGAAGATGTCGCTGTATTCCTCAAGTAGAGTTTGGATATTTTCCAGCTCATCTGAGGTTAAATGTCCTGAAATATGAACAAAAGGTAGGGTACATATGGACTGGTCGGCGGTTAAACCCATATCTGCCATGGATTTAATACAATGAATCTGCTTTATATCCTCAAGGGGAATCAGCATGCCTCTTCCGATCTCCTGATGCTTTTTTGCAACCATATCCTTCTTGTTAAGATTCCCTAAAAGAAGGTTGATAGGTCTTTGATAAGCAGGGTCTATCACGCCTGGAAAAACTCTGGGCTCCAAAGGACTAACTCCATCTTTGCTAATTAGGTGCAGGAGGCAGTTGTGTGGGATTTGCACGGTAATTTTCAAAACTACCCTTTGTTCACCAGCCTTATTAGTCACTTCTTCAGAAGCGTAGAAAGGGATACCTTTGAGGGCGTCTACTGATTGAGGTAACAGTTTGGTATGTCGTCCCACAGTGGTATAATGTAAGGATAAAATGGAATAGGGATACTTGACTGTGCAAACATAGTCCTTTTTATTAGGCTCATCATTTTCAATATCAGGGAACCTCGTAATTAAGCAGGGAGAGATAATTCTGCTTCAGTTAATAATTCCTTTCTACTTGAGCATGAATTGGGTACCAATGAGTAGATCATAGGTATTGTTAGTTAGGGCCACTGCAGGAGCAGACAAGGTAATCTTCCCAAAACGGATGGGCAGAGAAGAATATACCCCAATGGCGCAGGAGTTGTTGGGACCTGAAGTCCCAAATTCCTGGTTGTAGTTGATATTGGGGGCCAGTTAAAACTTTTTAATGAGCTTTGATGACACAACATCTACTGGGGACCCAATGTCGAGGATAGCCTTACCCCGCACTCCATTTGATTACAACTTCCATTTTAGTTAAATTTCCACCTAAGTTGGGGGAAAGAGCGAACCTCCTTTAGTTGAAGAGTAGAGGCAAGTTGTTTGGCTGTCTCAGGGTAATTCTTCTGGTAGACCGCAGGGTATGAACTCACTGATTTGGGCGGATCAAGGTGGCAATAAACTGGTCAGCGTCACTGGCAGTGTCAATGACCTCAAAACCCCTCAACACTTGGAGGAGGGAAGTTTGGCGTGTGATATAGGACCAATCCACTCTATCAGGGTTCAACCTGTTGGGTATCTCCACTTCATATGGGGCTCCTATGACATAGTGACCTCTATCTTCGCCACCCCCTTCAGAATTGTCATCAGATGGATTATCAATGCAGGTTAGTGAGGACACAGGGAGTGAGGTAGGTTCAGGGCTTACCTTAGGGCATGTTAGGTACTATGGTGGCTCCTCCACTTTATTAGCTTTTGGGAGCGCTTTGAGAATTTGCACAGCTCAATTTTCGACCTTTAAAGTAGGGAATTTGTGCTACCTCATAGAGACAGGTTTCAAACTAGAGTTAGCTGGCTGAGAGGTTGAGAAATATAGCTTCGTGGAAGGGGATGCTTCTTCTATACCAGCTTTAGGTCGTTCAGTGGTTGTGTGTTTTTGTGAAACAGGAGGGTTAGCGTTTGTGCCCTGGTCATTTAACCCATTGTTATTGGGAATAATTGACACCCAAGAAAAGGGTTTAAACTTAAGAGCAAGCTTTTGAACCACTTGAGAAGGCTGCCCTAGAGAAAAAGGTGGTTAAGGCAAATGAGTAACGGCTTTCACCAACTGGGTTTCTGGAGCTGAAGATGAAGGGGATCATTGCCCCATCACGGCCATTACCATCTGATTAATATTATGGGAAGAAGAATTGTGAGATGGCAACTCCTAGGTGCAGGTTTCCAGAGGAAAGCAGCCGTAGTAGAGGCTATAATAGTCAGTGTAGATGCTTGGCTCAGAGACCCTTGCATAGTCTCAATTTCATAAAGTTCAGCCGCCTCTAATAAAGTTTCCTTGATATCTCGTACATTTTTTAATGAACGCTTTACAGAAAGGAGGTGCATTGCCAAGGAGGGATAGGACGCTAAGCCAGCCATTATAGCCGCAATAGCATCGTCAAGGGGTAGCATTTTTGCAAGCAATAATGGTTGAGATTTAGTAAAAAAGTGCTCAGAAAAAGAGGCAATTGATTCACCCATTAACAGGCTAAGGCACTCAAAGGCCTGTTTTTTTTCCCGTTTAAACTTTGTAGGGAGCCAAATTCTTCAATTAGTGCTTGCTTCACCCCCGCCCAGGTGCTGAGGGTGGCCATGTGTGGAACCATTATCTCTTGAGCGCCATGAAAAAGGAAAGGAAGGTGGTACTTAATTTTAAGTGAACCATTTCCCCTTCCATGGTAACTTCATACTTATGAGGAAAGAAGCAACAATATCATCACCTGGGGTAAAATTTTTTCCTAAAAGGGGGTTTATGAATACTAGGGGAGGGGGAGGATACCCCAGTGGTAGAATAGGGACCTCTACCACTGCCTCCCCGAGTCCAATTCTGGTACAGGAACTTTGGGTAGGGGACAATTATGACTGTGTTGGCGTTGCGCACCAAAGCCCCAAACTGAGATGACAAAATAGCAAAGGCAGTCCATGGAGTTCCTGGCCTATCATACGCCACACATGGAGTTTTTCTGGATTTTATCATCCTTTCCCAATCATTTAATTTCCCATTAATTGGTGCAGTATCATTCCCAGGTTGGCCCACCTCAAATAAAATTAAAATAAATGAATACTAGGGGAGGCCCCATAAGGGCCTTGTAATGCGTACTGCTAAGGCCTTTTGAGGTGAGACAAGCAAAGTCTAGTTGTTGCTCTAAAGCGGCTAGCCTTGGTTCTGGAATAGTTGTCATCTTAAACTGAATTTGGTGGTATACAGGTTCCCTTGTAGTGAGCACCACTTTTTGGATTTTAGGAGTTTTCACAAGCTGGTGCTAATTAGGCCTAAACTCCAACAAATGGAGGATTGTACCACTGAAAAAATAAAATAAAATAAAAAAAAATTAAAAATTATAAAGTTGAGGTTTTTATAGTTATTTGATTCTACAGGGATAAGAAAACAAACCATCTCAATATCTGACTGGTCAGTATTTAAACTGTATCAAGGGCTTAGAAAATTCAATGATAAGTTTGGAATGGCTTTTTACCGTCCAAATAAGAAAATATTGGATTTCAGCATATTAAAAGCTTGGAAACTTGCTTCACTTTGGTTGAATGTAAGATGGGAGTTAATTTTTGGCCAGATGTACCCGTGGGGTTGTTTTTATGAAATTTCAGACAATCCCCATTAGCTGAACTTTTTTGCCTTGGGGGACCTCCGCCATGCCCATAAAAGGGGGTAATCCCCTCTTAGGTGTTGGTTCTAAACTAGATGTGATAAAGCAGGGAGGGGCTTTGGAAGAGCTCCCTTGATTCCACCAATAAGTTGGAGTACTCTGACTACCTAAACTCAAACTAATTAGCTGAGTTTTTTAGTATTAAATGTTTTGCATAATTAGAAGGGTTCCACTGAGAAACGGCCAGGGTCTTTTATAAGATTTCAAAATAAATAAAAACCCAAATCACTATTTATACATCAAACTTGTAATTGTCTGAAAATAATTAAAAAATGATTTATTGTATGAATTTATCAGAGTTTTTCACTGATTAATAAGGTTTGTTGGTAGTTGCTGAGCTTTGACAATGCTGCAATTGGCAGCACTTTGTGAATTAGCCTATTATACAATATGACCTGTGTTAATGCTAAAGGTTTCATTACCTAAGCAGTTTGATACCTTAATAAGGATTATAAGCTGGGGTTGAGTGAAGGCGTTGAAAAACACTCTTCAGATACTCAACCCAGGAGGGGTCATGTTTAGTTGGTAGTGGGATCTTACTAGAAAGATGAAGTAAAAATCATTTTACACAGCTTATAAGGGCTAAATTTATTGGTAACATATTTGAGCAAATTGGTGCGCCAACAGAAGAATTAGCATCAAACTTCTCTATATAAAAATCTCTCAAATTTATTTATTTAAGAAGACTTGTATGTGCGATAAAATTTTTTAGACTTTTGCTTAAATTTGTATAATACTCTTGGTATTAGAATTAGAAGGATAATTTTCCTCTAAGTATATAACACTTTCAAGTCTCAAGATCTCTAGTGTCAAGAGAGGAAGTGTTAGGAAGATGACAAATAAAGTTTAGACTGTCCTGCCAGTCAGGATGCAAAAGACCAAAAAAGGTTAGCCAGAATGCCAGAGGCATTGTCACTCAAACAGAGCTGACTTGTGCATAATAATTTGTGATAATTGAGTACAGATGAATTGCAAGTGTAAAAAGGAACCCAGCAAGAAACCAGGCTGTTGCAACTCCAGACCTGGTGGGTCTTGGTGCAGGGAGTTGTGAATCAGATTTGGCAGTTTGTGACCCAATAGAAGAGTTTGGTGTGAAAATATACAGGTGAGGGGGTGGATCATCGCCAGGAGTAATGACAGATGGGCCCACAGGATACTAATAACCTGCTGGCGGATGGCCTCAACAATTAATCCTAATTTCAAGAAATTCTTTATATGATACACCCTGCTAACTGTAATAGTGCAATAGTTACTATCATGATTGGTATTTCCCAGCCAATATGGGGCCAAGGGGCACATTGTTAGTGCCATAGGGAGTTTGGCAAGTAAGAATTTGAAATAATTCAAAATAACTGGAACTCAGAGAGATTTTTAATGAATGGTAAATTAAATAAAACAACTGTCGATTTCCTCAGTGTGTCATGACTGCTTAAATAGATGCTTGATTTGGGGACTAACTTTATAAAAGCACAGGATCAGGGCTCTTAAAACTTGACCTAATCCAGCGAACTTCAAGTGAAGTGGGAAAATGAATCTAATTTGAACCAACTTTGAAAGGGTTGGCAGCGGGCTGAGTCAATGTCAGTTCTACCTTGGATGCCCAAATGGCCGTTTTACTGCATTTCTGGCAGTTAATGCGATTGTATCTTACCTGAAGGGCAACAGGAACCTCCCAAGGCCACCCCATGAGGGGTGGTCCCCAAGAGGTCAGAAATCAGGTTCAGGGTACCCAACCCACCTGTACCCAGTCGCTTTGGCATCCATTCAGACAAGAGAGATTCGTCAGAAAACAATTCTAATACTTGATGGGAGGGTTTTGAGCTAGAGACGATTTTGACGATGATTAGGGTCATCAATGAGTTCAACTGAAGATTTGACTTTAAGAATATTTGTTTAAAAAGGTACATGCCTGTCAGGCTTTGTTCCCAATGTTTTTGAGGTAAGTTTCAAAATTGGTAACAACATTCCTAATGGCTCAATGCCATTGGCATGCTTAACCAAGAATTTGACAATGGACAAACTCTCCTTGGAAGGTACACACCTTTTGGGCTTTGTCCCCAATGTTTTTGAGGCAGGTTTTGAACTGACAACAACATTTCCCAATGGCCCAATGCCCTTGGTGAGTTTTGTTAAGAATTCAAAACTTGATTTTCCATTTATTGACTGTGATTGCCCATCATGATTCATTGCCAAGGGTTTAAGGCTTCCAGACCTTGATTTTGAGGGTTCATTGCTATCAACTTCATAAGAATCTTTAGGCTATGAGGGTGCCAGCTTTCAACTATTTCAGCGCAAATTTCCTCAAGTTGCAGTACTAATTTTCAGAGGCAATTGCGGGGACAGGTGGTGTGATCTTTAAAGGGAGAGCTGTTACCCATCGCTCATCTACCATATGGGCAAAATCGCCCTTTGAGATGAGAGGGACAGGTGCCCTTCTCAGACCCTTTTTTGTAAGGAATGGAAATACCACCCTGTCTAGGCAGAGGTGATGCTCCCCTGGACTTACAGAAAAGTAGAAGTTCCCTTGTATCCAGAAGTTGCCAACTCTCGAGAAAACTTGAAGAAATAGGCCTTTCATTTGGAATTTAAGTACCTTAGGGTATCAGAAGTAAGAGTGTTAGCACCTGTCTAGCGTTAAAGACATACTCAATTTGGTTGTGAAGATCTCAACTAGGTTAATAGTCATCATAATATTATCAACCCACCCAGTTACTACAATAAACAACTATCTATATAGTGCATACCTTGAACCTATGCAGTAAACCAGAAAAAAATTTACGCACCTACATTAAAATTTCGCCACTCCTTTCATTTTCTTCTTTATCTCCCTTTATAGGGATGAAACCCATGGAACTCAAAACCGTAATGATAGAGGGTGCAGAAGAATTTGAGGTTGATAAAAGTCTGGGCTTGTGACAGGTCAAATACGGTGTTCATTATTTTGGTATCCTAAAAATATTATACATCAGATGATAATAGCTGCGTCCCTTTTGAAGATTGTAACAACTTCCAAGAAATTATAGTGGAATTATATAAGCATAATCCTAATGCCCCATCAATCATTCCACCCAATAAACTGCCATTGTGGCTATCAAGCTATCAACCCCACATATTGACTAATCCCTGATGAAAATTCTTAGAAGGAGACTTAAACCCTGTCCTTATATAAAAGGGTAATGAAAGGTCTTCTGGTCCAGCTATTAAGTTATATAGGACCCTGCACCCTATAAAAACAAGAGGGTACCAAGCTCATAGATATGCTTTTTTTCTAAGCTTGATTGTTAGGGAACACCCTAGAGTAGCGTTGGTTAACAGCAGTCCCATTTTTCAACTTACCCCACAACCAATCCCTCAAGGCCAAAGCCACTACTATTAAATAAATCATTAGAGTATTTTATGCTGTAGTTTAACCAACTCTGTTCTGAAACTATAGATATTCTTATGGTATGTGGTAAAGGCAAACTTTCTTCCCAAACCAATAACTCAAATAGAAACACCATTGATAGTAAAATATTTGATACCTTAGTGTCACAGATGAGGCCACAAATTTAATAGAAGATCATTACTCAACCAATGAGATGAATAGAGTCCAATACCAGGTGCCAAAGTATATGGCAGCTTTCTAGTCGCATGAGGATTTAATTAACACCTTTTATAGATGCAGATGATGCAAAAAATTTGCCATTTGGTTGGGATAATGCCATCTAAAATATTTGACACCAGCCGGGAAAATTATTTGTTAAATGATGATGAAAAGGCTGCCGCCAAAGACTAAGATTTTTAACCTTTTTTATACCTTTGGGGGGGGGGGTGAAATAATTTGCATTTGGCTGATGATGACAATTTGATTATGCTAATTTTCTAATGGAAGCGATCAAACCTTCCAACGTAATATTAACTGAATCAGTAATCAACCAGTTTTGAGAAAATGTATAAAACCTGATGTGAGGCGCATCAAGGCAGCACCATCAAATAAACTGAAGCCAAACAGCATAATACCAAATCAGGTAAAGAAGTAACAATCTGAGGAGGAACTACAGCTTTCAAACCAGAATAAGGGACTGAATAAAGGGCCTCTGAACATCCTGGTTCAGAAATAATATTTGTGAGATGGAGCACTTAAGAAATATATTCAATTGGATGCCACGACTAAATCAGAAGCTATATGCTGACTCATTAAGAGATCATGAAAATCCTAAGGTTGCTAACGCCATTCAAAATTATTCTATAATCTCAGTTCAAGTTTTTTATAATTTTTATTAGATTGTATAAAAATACTTCAATTTTATTGTAAAAAAGCCTTTACACATAATCTCAGTTTATCATTTTTGTTTTTCCTATACAGTTTAAGTGACCTAATTGCCAGTATCAGTCTGGGATTAGCAGTTGATAAGAATACAGTAGCCAGTCTGAAATCTTCCCTGGAAGATCAGGACGATCTATTGCGTGGATAACTTTAGTTGAGCTGCCAAGGGAGAGGCTGTATAGTATTTTGTTGTGTCCAGAGGTTATGTAAAATATACCATGTAAAGAGTGCCCATAAGAGTTTTGGCATGGTCAAAACAGTCTCATTAAGAAATTAAGGTACATTGGGTAGCATCAGCAGATTATTTCCACAGCGAGAATAATAATGATCCTTTTTAAGATTTCCTGGTGTCTAATATGTTTGCAAAAGAACCCTAAGCAGAAATTCAGGCTCCCAAGATAAGCAAGCTAGGACTAATGAGCTGAATGTGGTGCTCACTATTGTGGTGAACCCATCAGACCAGAGTTAAGAAATCTAGATTCCTCAAGAGCAGTTTGACAACGAAGATATGGAAGTTTAACACTGGGGATTTTCTTAACTTTTGGCAAGGGAGAAGAGAATAATCCATTTGAGATTCCACACCTTAGAACATGAAGTATCAGACTTACAAAACCAACTTGAGCGTGTCAAGGAGACCACTAGAAGAGCCCGCATTGCCTTCATTCCAATAGTGAGAGGACCTTAACCCATAATGAAGCTTTAATAAGCCATTGAAGAGATGTAAGATTTAAATTTATACCTTAAAACAAGAATGGGATCAACATCTGCACCTTACATAAATATGAAGAACGCTTAGACCAGCATGACTCCATGCTGAACACCTTTGACAGTAATCTGGATGAATTGAAAGTTCAACTGCACATTGTACCACAACCAGACACCACCTCCTCTCAAGCAGCTACTTGGTTAGAGACATCCAGTACAGGCTACTAAGTCTAATTTTGAACCAAACAAATACATTACGTGCTGAGCCTATATAAAAAGACCAAAACTTTAAACCTTATCTCAAGATCATGTACACATCAGGAAAGGAACCATGGCTAGTTTCCTCCAGATGTATGAGAATACATTTATTTGCATGACAGATTTCCAAAAGGCTCACCACATGTACAGATGCATAAGTTGCAAGGCTCAAGAGATCCTTAGCATGACCCTATGACCTGGATTGCCCTGTACTGAAGTAAAGAGAATCCTCCTCTCAGAGTTCAGAAGTGAACAAAATATTCAAAGCATGAAACATAAATTCTTTTTTAAGAAGGTAAGTAATAATGAGCCAGTAGCAAACTACGCCTCTTGAAACTATATTAAAGCTTAGCAATTATGGACAAAGGAAATTAAGAACTTGCCTGTATTATTAATTGGTTCTTTTACGTTCCTTTAAAATAAATCCTGCTTTGAAGATGCATATGACTCTAGATGTAAATCTTAGATGTCCCTGAAGGCCCTCAAAGAAACATTGCTTGATGTACAAGGGATGTACAAAACAGAATATAAGGCCTCGTAAACAGCCCCTCATAGGATCAGCAAGGCTGTCTATGATACTAATGACAAGAGCGATAAGTTAAAGCAACAGATCCCCAAACCACCATAACGCCTGCCCTGATGAGAATTTATTTGCAATAAGTGGAAGTCTGGGAACTTTTACTTATCTTGTCCACTAAATGCCGCTAAAAAGGAGGACGCCTCTAATGATGAAAACTAGGTGGATCTGCATATTTAGGGTGAAGATGACCATGAAGATGAGGACTTAGCTAATGCATGGTACCACATGCTAGGGCGCCTAGCGGGGTGGCTGTGCCTTCTAGGTTAATATTAAATGGAATTGACATAAATGGGACAAACAACTTAATTGTCTTAAGAAAACCAGCCTACCCAAATAATTTACTCAATTGAATAAGGAGAGAAGTTTGCAATGGCTACTTATGAGAACTTAGAGCTGGATAGTAGGGATACTGTCAAGACTGTAATGAGTGCTGAATTCCTTAAACAGTTTGAAGAGTCTGCCACTGAGTTCTGTCAACTGGGACCCTTTCAAAAAGAGTGTAACTAAAGTGGAAGTAGTGTTCCATAAAGTACACATCTTGGCTGTTCTGGATACTGGAGCTCCCTTCAACATAATATCAGCTAAAATCTTGAAGAAACTGAAGTTTATGCCTAACATAGACTACCATGTGAAATGCTGAACAGCTGGACTAAAGTTACCCTTTCTTCAGGAGCCTACTCATCATTACCGCTAAGCTATGGATACATGGTTATAACGGATCTAGCAGTAGCCTTGGATAATGGCCACTATGAGTTCTAATTGGACTTTTTCCTTGAGTTTAGCCAAGATCAACTTTACAACCATTGCCATGAGTATTCTGGGATATCAACTGCTGCCTGTTTAAGGCCAAGGATGCTAACTTACAAAAGGAACGGACACGTTTAGTGGAGAAGATTAATCAATTTACCTATTCACTACGCCCTTACAAAAAAGGGATATAAAGCAACTACCATCTATGGTTTGACGAAAGAAGGTCTTCCTCTGTGCGCTTGTGAAACAATGGAGATCAAACCAGGGGACCAATGATGGATGCCCCTATTGACCAACATGAATTATGCACAAATCTTATCATGGAAGTTATAGCCGTGACGGAATCTTCAAATAGGAGCCAAGAGTTTTATCAGGTTTTTAAACACCAACTACTCCAAAGAGTTGACTGTCATATCAGAAAATACAACCCATCTGATAAGAGTAGATAAAGGACAGATCATTGCACAGGACTGTCTGACCAGTTACAATTATATCAAGTCAGTAAACGCTGAAGGAGATTGTGATGAGTTCAGGTTTGGAGAGGTGGCCCCAAACAATAGAATGAGCTGTGCGAGTTACAGGACGAATTTAAAGGTATTTTTAGCGCTGGATCTAATGACTATGGACTTTGCAAAGGAGATATCCACAAGGTGAACATTTGAGCAGCTATTCCGTTAAAGTAGAAAATTTTACCACCATTTATAATCTAATATAAGATTATATCTCAAGAACTAAGTCAGCTAACAGAATCAAGACTGATCATACCTTCAAAGAGTCCTTGGGCTTTTCCACTATTGCTACTATTTAAGAAGAATGAGACTTACCACATTGTCACGGAATACGGACAAGTAAATGAAATAACCAATAAAGATTCCTGCTCACTCCAGAGCATAGATGAAGCCTTGAAACGCTTGAAAGAATCAAACTATTTTTCTGCAATTAACCAAGCCTGCAGATACTGGAAGATGGAGCTCTCATTTCCAATCAAAAAAATGCGCTTTGATTAGCAATGAGGGATTGTGTGAGCCAACAAGAATGCCGCAGAAGCTGTTCAATGCCCCTGCCACCTTTCAACACGTGATGGACCAGATACAAAAAGATTTCATTTGTCCACTGCGTTGATCTTCTTGAGAGATATACTGTGTTCAGCCAAAATTTTATTAACATCTTCAACACCTCCTCAAAGTCTTTACCCAGCTGCAAGTGTCAAAATTAAAGGTTAAATGAAGAAAACACACCTGTTTAAAAAGGCAACTGGAGTTCCTCAGGTATGAGATCAGTCCAACGGAATCAAGCCTAAGGCAGGAAGGTATAAGCGGTTGTGGCAATGGAGCCATCCAAGATCATGAGGGACATTAAGTGTTCCTTGGGATGATGGGAAAAAACTGGAAGTTTATCCCCTATTTTGCAGACTTGGCCACACTTCTCACCTACCTGATGACAAAAGAGATTACGTTTAAGTGAGGCCTAGAGCAAGAGTAGGCCTCTGATGAGCTAAAGGCAATATTGGTAGAGGCACCAATCTAGACTACTCTGACTTTAACTAGACCTTCTTCTTTTACATTGATGCAAGTGATGTTGATCTTAGAGATATACTGGCCCAACTGGATGAAGAATGGGTTGACTACCCCATAGAGTAGTATTCAAACATGTTTACCAATGCCAAGAAGAACTATACCATAAAAAAGAGAGAATTCTTGACGGTGATCTAAGCTATGAAACACTTCTAAACCTACCTGTATGGGGTACATTTCAAGGTTGTAATGGATCACTTATCAGTCTGCTGGTTGCAGAACATAAATGATATAGATGGGAGCCTTGACAGACGGTCATTACTATTCAAGAATCTGGCTTTTAAGATTATCCATCAAGCAGGCAACAAGCACCTCTTCACTAATAGACTGTTTTTAATTTCCAGATTTCCACTTATAAGTACCAGAAAGTGATCAACTGTACAAACTAATTGGAATACCAGAAGAGACAAGGCAGGATGAAATGAATAGGATTAAGACTGTTTTAAAAAAGGTTTTTTAAAGACACATGAATTGTTGATGGAAACCTCCAGACGAAATATGAGCACAAATGGTACCCATATATAAGGTTAAGTGACTTTATGGAACTAATGATGGAAGTTCTCAATCAAGTCAGCCATGGGCGATTTTAGAAAATTTCAGACTACCTGAGAGATTGATTTTTTGTGAGTACATGTTCAATGAAGTCCACCAAGCCTTATAGCTATGCTTACCTTGTGCAAAATCTCCATCTGCTAGAATAATGGTTTAAGTTCAAACCAATCCCAAAAACAGCCCCTTTCAGTTACATGTCTATTGACATAGTAGGACTAATTCCAACTGCCTCTAATGTAACAAAATTTTATACTCAAAATCAATCACTTTATAAAGTGGGTCAAAGCCTCAACCTTCAAGACACACACCATGAGATCAACTGCTCAATTCCTATGCAATCAGATTATAACCAGACATGGATGTCATAAGATCTTTCTCTCAGATAATGGCAAGAACTCCATATTGGATGTTGTGAGAGAATTTTTGGATTTAGTTGGAGTGAAGAAGCAGTTTGCCACTTCCTACACACCATCTTACAATGATATTATGGTTCACGTGAGTGGAATCTTTGGAGGGATACTAAAGAATTTGATACTCAACTATAAGTCAGCATATGATAACTTGCTTCCTTCTTCATTGTTGGCTTACAGGCTTAGCCACCACCAGGTATTTTAGATGTCACCAATAAAGGCCCTGTATAGGCGAGAAGCAGCATTAATAACTCTGTGGAACCAATTATTAATGCAGACCAAAAGACTCTGATGCCTGGAAGTTAATAAATAAGAGCTTGCCAATGAACTTATTAGAATATAATTGGAGGCTTTCAGAAGCATAGATGTGACTATTCATAAAGACAACATGTGAGTTAGTGGTGAGCTAGGCTACCATAATTTAGCCTGACCGACAAAGTACTGTTTTACCCCTTAAAAGGAGAACACCAGAGAAACTGCAGGACAACTGGACTGGTCCTGAGACTTTCATGGCTATACAAGGAGCCGATTAATCAATATAGGATGATGAAACGAACTTGGTTTTTAATAGAGTGTATGCTTGACACCTAAGACCATTCCCTAGTCACAGATTGGGTGTAATGGTGTTTCAGATGAGGCCGCAAAGGTATCAGATTATCATTCCTTGACTAATGGGATGAAAAGAGTCTGATACCAAACAGGCAAAGTTGTTGGAAACTTTTCAGTCACAATAGGAATTGATCAACCCCTTCTTATAAATGCAGATGAAGTAAGAAATTTTTCATTTGGTCATGATGACGTCACCCAAAGTATATCTTGATACCTGTAAGTGAAATTGATTTTATTAAATGAAGATGACAAAGCCACCACCAAAGACTTTATTTTGACCCTTTTTAGACAATTGTGGGGTGAAATAATGTGCAATTGGCTGATGATATGATTGAGCTGGATTACCCCTATGGAAGCAATCAAACCTTCCAATGTAATATTACCAGAAGCTGTAATTAATTAAGTTCAAGAATTGTACAAAATCCTGATGTGAGATGCATTGTAATTACTCCATTAAATAATCCTGAACCCAATCAGTATAATACTAAACTGGTTAAAGAAAAAAACCAGATGCAGAAATGCAGCCCTCAACCCAGAAGCAGTGACTATCAAAGGGCCCCTGACCTTCCTGGTTCAGAGGTAACTACCGTAAGATGTAGCAAGTGAATACAAGAACTGATTCAAATGGATGCTACAACTAAAGTGGAAGCCAGATGCTCACTCATTAGTAACATGGCAAACAACAATATCGCTACCCTCATTACCAATTTTTAATTTACAATTAACACTCAAGTTTATCCTGATCTTTATGAAAAAGTATAGATTTACTATGCTCTAATTTTAATAAGAACTTTTCCACAGAATCTCAGTTTATCATTTTTGTTTCTATTATATTAGTTTAAGTGATCTAATCGCGAGTAATCAGTCTGAGATTAGCAGTTGAGAAGAATACAGTAGCCAGTCTGAAATCTGCTCTGGAAGACTGTCACAGATATGGCTAAGAAGAACTAGACTGGGCTTCCAGTCAGGGTGCATGAGCACCCAGTGGAGGCCACAGAATTTCATAGGCATAGCGGTCTGGGCAACTAATAAAAGTGGGGATCTAAGGAAAACGTGAGGTAAGCAAATGTTCAGTAACATACCAAAGGCCCCCTAAGGCAAACCAGATGGTTGCATTGGGGGCAACCATGAGTCTTGTGGGGGCAACCCCAAGGGCGGGAGAGGCAGGGAGGATTATGACTCCTTTGGGGTTCACAGTTGCTGGCCTTCAGATTCTGATAGAGAGGCTTGCGCACCAGCAGGAGGCGGCACAGAGGCCACCATGTTATTAGAAATATGGGTAGAAGTATGGCAAACCCCATGAGAGGGGCTAAGACTGAGTTTCCCCTGAAGGGGACGCTCTAGGTCCCGCTGGTGAGCTGTACTCACAGGGCAGGGGCAGCTATGAAAGCTGAACCCATGCGCGGCAGGCCAGGGATGCCTTGAGGCTGCTCCAACTGGGGAGCAGTTTCAGCGGACTTGGCGCCTGAACAAGCAAAAGGGCCTCCATTTAATGGACATGTGGAAACAAAAAGAACAGTGGGTTAGCCATTGGGGGCGGGACAGATTATCATGTCTATGATCTGCTGCCGCGTGGCAGGATTAAGTGACTGAATAATCCAATTGGCAAACATTGGTAAAAGGTTTTGGGCAATGGTGCGCTTCATCAGATTGATTGACAGAATCATTTTAAAAGTTGTGTTAAAGCAGACAGAGTCCGCGGCAAACTAGGCATAATATCAGAGAAGACTAGGACTCTCATTTATGCAGATACCATGAAGTCAAGTTTTCAAGGGTGAGGTTTTATAGGCAAGTTGTATTCAGAGGTGGTCAACATAAAAGAGAAAATGTCAGAGAGTGCAACAAGAGTTTCGCCAGGGTAAAAACAGTTTTAACAAAGAATTGGTGCTACATTTGGTAACAGCAGTTGAGGAAAAACACAATGAGGATGATCATGATCCTTAAGAAAGTTTCCTGTTGTCTAATATGTGTGGAACAGAACCCCTAAGCAGCAAGTCTGCCTTCCAAGTTAAGCAAGCCAGGGCCAGCGAGCTGAATCAGTAGGAACTTCATGTAATATTTATTTATATATGAAAGTTTGCACTAGTAGTGTGTTAAAAAAGAGATGGCAAATAATAGGCTCTAAAGAAGGCAACATATGCTGCAAATTCCAAGGCATAATTGGTTGATTAAGCTACAGTTCTAGATGATCAAAATTTGAATGCAGAAAAATTATAGACAAATATGATTTGTATAAAGAATAATGCAGCTCTTCTATATGATTTTTTTTTAGTACTAGATGGTCCCAACCCAATCTTCTATATGATTTTGATATTACTAAATCATCCACCCTTTCCATAGGTTTATACCCCAATAGCCTTCACCCTAAAAGTGTTTGGGTTAGCTTAGTGACTAAGTTATAATAAAATAATTCCTGAAAAACTTCTATTCTCTAAATTATATATCTTCAGATTTCTAAACTGCACCACAAAAATCATTAAGGCTTATGAAAGAAAAGCACCACTTTGTGTTGTTGTTAGTTGAGACCCATTACCCTTGTCCTTCTGGATTGATCTTTAATATACAGAAGGTACAAAAATAAAAAAATTAAACCTGGTAGTCGTGGACTACCATTAGACATGGAATCATGGGCAGACTTGCTCTTTGGGAAGGAATGAAGGGTTGATTAAATAGTTCCTGAAATGTTTGTTTTAGTGGAGTAATTTGGAAATTTTTGGCGCAAAAACACCCTAACGCAGACAAAGCCTAGAGGCGACTGAAGTCAGTTGTCAAAATTCTTAGTACTATTGGTGGAAGGGCGCCGAGTGACTATCACCTGACACCTGTTTTACTGGTATTGGTTGAGCGGTTCATGAGATAGTGGTATGCTGAAAGTACATTAAAACCTAACGGTTGATTTTCACAAAATATGCGGGTAAGGCATTACAATCTTATGAATTCCATGTCAAAAGTAGGAAACCTATCCCAAAAACCCCACCACGACCAATCTTACTCTTAATCCATCCTTGCCATTCCCTTTCTTCCCAATCTTAGCATAACAGCGATGCCTTGCAGCCTTAGCATTCTGAGATGTTTAACAAGCATTAATGATGAAATTTAGGTCTTTCCTTGAAATGCTAGTTCTCTGACAATCACACGCACATTATGGATAATGTTCATGAGCTGAGATGTCTGACACCTTGTATAATAGAAACTCTATATCATATTTAAAAAACTTGCTTGGTGTCTCAGGTGGTTCCACAGTAACTGCACAGTGCTGACCAAAAGTGAACTAAGGCTACCCTAGTTCTAACAATATCTACTTAATACTTTATTATTTTTAGATATAGCCTCAGAGGGTAATAAAAATGCCAGCCTTATATAGTAGAAGCTTACTGCATGCCACCTTTTATTAAGGGTAAGCAAATAGTACTACAAAAGCAAAATACCAAACATAGACTAAGATTTTGATTCTGATACATCTGGCAATGGTTTTTCAAGTTTATGTTGCACAAGGTAAAAATCTTATTGATCCAATGACTTGAAAAACCCACTCTCAGATAATCTTTTTATATAAAAAAATCTTTATAGTAACCCTGTTATTTGATTTTTAGTAGAAATTCTTATTAGCTCTTCTAAGGTTAGCTAACTTGACACATGATTATATATTACTTGTTTATCTAGAAGTGGGTTATGTTATCTAACTTGTATAGAAAGATGTATGCTAAAATCTATCCACAGGTAGTAATACCTTTTATATTCCTTTTTTGTTGTTTATTAGGTGAATCTCCTAGAAGTTAATAAAAGTTGTTATTAGATAGCACTTTGGTGCTGAGCACATTGGGGTTTGCTGGTTATCTCAATATTACTTTTTTAAGAAAAGTAATGGAGCTCCATCATCTTAACATATTCTCCTGTCAACTACTACTTAGAGATGTTATAATATAAGACCATTACATCTATATAAAGCCCCCTAAAAATACCACTAGTACTAAAAGCCCCCAAAAATCATTTAAAACAATATACACTGTATATATTCTTATGTTAGGCCAAGCACTTGGAGGCGGATGAAAAATATAGTAGCTCTGAATTGATTGGTTACATTTTGAAAAGGCAATATTTTTATTAGACATCGCATTAATCTTAAGATACACAACATAGTTCAACTCTTCAGATTAGAAACAAACGCCTTTTAACCTAGTAACACAATGCATTATGATTAGATTTAATAGGACCAGAATTCATAAGCCGTGTGTCTAACACACCACCTTATATTAAATTAACACGTGAATGTGGATGCAACAGACTTACAATCCAGAATCAAATAATCTAGAGATTCGTACAACCAGCCAATTGGTGCATGGCCAAAACAGATGGTTCATTACACATGCGACTTATGGCCCTCCCTAAGTTAGTTTATTATAAACAAGGGAATAAAGCCTCCCATATGATACTCTTATTTTTTATCTGACCTTAATAGCTTTTAGTATAAGCTATGTATATATAAGCTGCTATATCCTATTAATTATAAAAGAGCTTCTGATAAATATACATCTTGATTTTGTAATCAATTTGGCTACATTTCAATACCGCAAACTGAGCGCTTATCATGAGGTCTAGTTCTACAATAATTAATACAAGTCTTCATTCAAAAAATCCACCTGTCCGTTTGATAGCCGTTGCCTTTGGCCCAAATTCTTAAGAAATTTACAATATATTAAGCATGCTGAAAATATCATTGCTACCAGGTTTCACGAGAATGAGCACCAGTGAACCATCCATAAGTAGGAACCTTATAAGGGTAGAGTATATGTAAAGCGTGACTTTTTTAAAACTACTTTGAGAGAAGCTTTATACAATGCATCAAGTCAAATTAATTATGTATCTTGATTTACAGTAGTCTACTATGTTATAAACTGATTATCTTTATAATTCAAGCCATCTGTTGTTTATCTTACAATATCTTGAAATGTATCCATTAAGCAGGTTAAACTTTAAGTTTTAAAATAATGTTCTAAGGCATCTTATAACACCTGATTAAGCTGCGTTACTTGTTGCAGGCTTCAACTAGCACTATCCAAGCATTTAGTATAGTAAACTAGTAAATAATTATGCAAGCTTTTCTCTCTCATTGAAATCACTTTTGCAACCTATTCAATTCAAGTCTGAATCTAGTTTGATAATCTCACAGAGGAGATTAGTCTGCGCCCATGTCAGGGAGCAGTTGGGCAAGTAAGGTAAGAGGAGCAGGTGGTAGGCCCGCAGCCTCAAACGTTCAAAAACGCCCCGGAGAAACTGGTGGAATAGAAAAAAATTTTAAAAAACTGGCGGTCACTATTTCCCACAGAAATCCTCACTTGACAAGCACGATGCAACCAGTACATCAACACTCCACACTCCCAGCCACTTTTGTCGGTGGAATATGGAGTCCGCGTGTTTCTGGACATCTAACAAATGGCTTTATGGGAAAAATTTTGTGGGGATGTGCACACTTTTTTCCTGACTGTGGTATATGTTGCACCTCACTCTATGTCATGCGGTTGGCTGGACCTAGGTTTTGAAAACAAGGAGGCAGCAGATGAGGCTGCTGCAGTACATGTAGTGATCAACCTCCCCAAAGGGCAATGGGTCTTCAAAACCAAATGCACCAGATGGACAAAATCCAACCGAATTTTCCTCACATTTGACTTTTTGCCTACTACGGTAAAACGTGACATTTTGGAGCAACACCTGAAAGATGGTCTCACTGTTTACAGTGAAATACAATCTTTTGAGATGCAACGCTTTATGCTGATGCCACACCTGTGCACCAGCAAAGCCATTGCAGTTCTGACCTCAACTTAGGAGATTGTGAAGGACCTAACCCAAATCCCTCACTACACTTTTATTAATATTGAAGGGCATACCACCCACCCTTTCTGGGTAACAGTGGACAGCGCGCCCCCCATCTGCACCCACTGTGACATGTTCAGCCATAAGGCACATGCATGCCCCACCAAGTAGGGCATCACATTCCAAGAGCACCCCTCGGTGGCCATGGCCAGCGGAGAGGCGCACTACAAACCAACTGCAAGCACCAAAGAGGCTTTCCCATGGGAAGCACAAGGCTGCTACCTACTGGTAAAGCCTATTTCCCTGCAAGAGTGGAAGAAGGCCAAGCAGGCCCACAGGGCCGCAGCCAAAGAAGCGGCCAAAGTCACCACTGCTATCCCACACTCCCAACGCCAGGAGGACATCGAAACATTCATGGTGGAAGCAACTTGGGAATCCATCAACCAATCAGCTTTGGAAGCCCATGCCAATTGGGCCACCCAATCTGAGGATCTGATGGGTGACTCGATCTCATCCAATCTTTGCAACCAAGCTCCAGTTGAAAGTGACTTAGGGCCCAACCTACCTGAAAAAAATTTTGACCCACTCAATGGTGTACCAAACTCATCTGCACCACAAAAAATTTGTCCGACATTGGGGAAACAAAAAGTGAAGGCAAAAGCCAATGTGAACCTTTCTGCTAAAATCAACAAAACTACCAATAGTGTTGCTGCAAACACCTGGCTGCCATGAAGGCCTATGGGGATCTAGAGGAGGCTAGTGGGCCCAGGTGCTCACCCCCTCACACCTAAGGTGTGATGGGGGAAACCTTCACTTTAGGGACGTTGAATATAGCCAGACTCAAGGCCTCGCCATCCCGGGCTAGGAAACTGAGTTTTTTACAACAAAATTTCCTGTGGATATCCTGGCCATGCAGGAGTCCCACTGTCTGCAAGGTTCCGAGGATGCTTGGAAAACCATGCTCCTCCCATCCTTATCCTTTTGGTCAGAGCACTGTGGGGTGCTAGTTTGGAGAAACAATTTCTTAAAATTTTTATCGTCAAAAACCTTCCTCAATGGCTGAGTCCTCGTTGTCACTTTCTCATGGGCCAACGTGGTGCATGCTATCATCAACATCTATGCCCCAACCTGTGCATGAGAGCATTGGGAATTTTTCTCATCAGTCAAATCCCTCCCACTACCCCCAGACCCTTTCATAGTTGGTGACATGAACTGTTGGCTAAACACATCAACAGACCGTTGGCCTTCCTCCTCCCATGCCCCCCAGGGTCACATAAACTTCGCGTTCTAAAGGCCACCATTGGGTTAATGGATGCGCTGCTGCGGCAAGCCCCGCTGCTCAAAAACATGATGTGACCCCATGTCCACAACGGCCAATTAAGGTCCATGTCCCACATCAACCTTATCCTTACACCAGCGAAATTCCAACCCCACATTTCCCACTTCAAAACAACAAAAATCAAATTCTCCAACCACCGGCTGGTCTCGATAACCTACCACCTACCTGTCACAGTGGCTAAGGCCCCACATTGGTGCAAACTCCGCCCTCCCAAACTTGCATCACCAGGATTTTCCACTTGGGTAGAATCAGCAACTTTGGCAAAAGAGTTTGTTGCACCGTATTGTGCGGACCTCATCTCCACATGGGCAACCTTCAAAGAGGATACCATCCGCCAATCTTGCCACCTCTCCTCCATATGCTCACGAGCCACATCAGCTGTCATTTCGCACGCTCTGGCAGAGTTGGCACACCTGGAGTCCAACATCCCAGCTACAGGATACAGCCCTGCATGGGGCTGGAAGTGGGTGGAGGCAGCCACCCACCTCAACGCGCTCAAAAGGCAACACAAACATCGGGTTTGTGTTCAGTACAGGGCCAAATGCATTACAAAGGGCAACAAGTGCACCACATATTTTTTAAAAAAAATTTGCACCACGCCAGAGTGTGGCCTGCACACAGGTGCAAAGGTCGATGATTCCATCGCGGATACACCAGCTGAAGTGGCAATCAAAACACAAAAGTATTACTACGAGTTATACCAATCCAATCCAATTCAGCTGGCCAAAGTGGTGGAATTTCTCAACCAAGCCCACATCTACACCATTTCTCGATACCCAGAAATAATGAATTTGATTACTCCAAATGAATTATGGACAGCCATCCGTGGTGCACCAAACCAGAAATGCTCAGTCCCAGATGGCATTCCATATGAATTCTATAAAAAGTACTTCAAATATATATCCTCACTACTGCTTGCCTCACTTAACCAGAATCTTTTGGAAATGCGCCTCCTACCAGGAGGACAAGAGGCCTTCACCATCACACTCTTCAAGAAAGGGGACAAGCTAGACTTAGCCAACTGGCGCCCCATTTCTTTAACTAACATGGATACAAAAATTTTAACAAAAATCATGGCTAACCGTTTAGGGATTGTAGCATCTGCCACCATCTCCCCAGAACAATTCAGTTTCATACCCAGAAGGTTGATTTGGGACAACGTGCACTCTGTGGCTAACGCATGCCAGTCCACAGCCTCTGGGGCACTTGTATTCTTGGACCAACAGAAGGCCTATGATAGAGTAAACTGGGAATACCTTAGGGCCTGCCTCCATCAATTCTGCTTACCCCCTCGCTTCATCAACTGGGTGATGCTGCTCACGGAATCTACAACAATGGCAGTACATGGCCCTGGCTTCCTAACAGAAGTAGTCCTCCCTCAAAGGGACTTGCGACAAGGGGACCCCCTTAGCCCACTCTTATACAACTTCAGCCTTGACCCACTACTTTGAAATGTGAATGCCCAACTCACTGGGGTCCATGTGCCAGGCCAAGCCCCAGTCAAGATGATGGCATCTGCAGATGACTGTGTGGTTGGGGTGTCTAATAATAAAGATGCACACGCACTTTAAGCTCTCATCCAGGAGTATTCTCGGGTAAGTAATGCTGCACTGAACGCCTCCAAAACTGAAATCATCCTCCTTGGTTGGTCTCATAAACTGCTGGGTATCAGCAACCAGTGCCCAGCCCAGCCCATCTGCTCGCACATGTGCTTGCCCTCTCAGCTCACCCCACACCACCCCACTGGTGCTCCCCTTTGTGCCATGCCCTACCATAGGGCCAGTCCACCATCTGGGTGTGTGGGTGGAGGCAGGCGGATACACATCAGCAGTAAAGGAGAGTCATATTCTAGACAACATGATGAAGCGCATCACCTCCTCAGAGCCCACCCTACTTCCCTTACTGGCAGGGTTGTTTTAGCCAAGTCTATGCTCCTCTCCAAAGTCTGGTTTGGAGCCCACGCCATCCCCTTCTCCCCAAGCTTCTTCAAATCCTTGTATGCCCTGCTGCAAGGATAGCTTTGGTCAGGCCACCCTCCACTAGTATGGCTAGAGGTCATGTTTGGTCCTCATCATCATGGTGGTATAGGCCTGCTTGACTTCAGAGCCCATGCTGCCAAGATCTCGGGCACCTGGATTGTGGCTGTCACTGCCCCTACACTCCCCTCCCAACACTGGTCCCACATGGCCCACTCCAACTTCTCCCACACCTTGGGCCTCAACAATCCATCAAACCCTCACTTCCTGATGAAATACCTGGCTTCATACCCATTGGCCACAGGTCCTCATGGGACTAAAACCCACTACAAACAGATTCTCCTCTCCATGCAGAGCACTGAGTGGAGAATTTGTATTAGTGGACACACAGCCCAGAGAGGCTGCCCTCTCCTTAGTTCACACAAGAGGTACAGGGGCTACCCATCCAAGATGGTGTGATCCCCACACAGCCCCATGTCCTATCCAGGGTGAACTACCTGGATATAATGGATATCCCTTACTACATTGAGACCCAAAAAACTATCTGGAAATATGCACACCATCCTCTGTTGCAGCCTCAAATCTGTTCCCATGTGTGGCGCTGCCTGAAGTGGGTGTACCATACGGCTGAGCACTCTAATACTTTACACTCATCCTACATCATGTGTGGTCAGTATGGAATGCTGTTCCACCGCTTGGAGAAGTGTCCTACCTCTAAAGTGATATGGCACAAAGTTCAATGTCTGCTGGGCCAGGATCAAACATATCCCTTCAGTCTATCGAGAGATATGTTTGCTTTATCAATGGCCTCCCCCTTCCACCCTCCCTCCATGCTCTGGTGGTTGCAATTGCCATGTGGACTATCCACACGATTGTCTTGGATGCCATCGCAGGCTCCACCCCACCCTCCCAGAAGCTGTCCACAGATTCCGGTCTCATTTGGTGGACCACTTTCAGGCATGGATATTTGGATACCTCCCACTGCATCACTGACAGCTGGTCTCCTCCTAGTTCCTGGTTTGGTTCATCAAATCAGACCCCTTCCTCCACACATGTTCAATTGTGGCTACAGCCCCTTCACACATTTCCTCCCCTTCCCCATAAGTGGTATTCCCACTGGCAACAAGAGATAGCATCGCTTCTCTGGGGTGCCTTTCCTGTTACTAAGTCTTGTCTCTTTTGGGTCAAATTTAGATATATCCATCCTATGGTCAGCCTTCCTCACAATAAATTTAAATTAGTAAATAATTATGCATTATATTTTGATATGAGATTTTGTATTCCTACATCTATTTGGTATAGTAAAGTCATATACTGACGTTTAGATTTTGATATAATTAATTATCTATGCTTCTGCACATCCAGGGGTTATATTTAGTATGAGTTTGAAACGAGAGCAGTTAGATAGTTAAACTTGGGGATTAGGACCGAACCAGGTGGGATCATGGCTTAATTCTAGATTACTTGGGTTGTGAGATTGAAGTTAAAAATTAGAAGATGGGTTATTTGCTTAAATCCTTACCTAAACCAAGGTTCCTTTAAAAGTGGCTAGATACTTATGTTGCAGATATAGATAAACTACTTTAAATCTGTGAGTATAATTATACTATGAACTTTGGGTTCTTACAACCGCTCAGTATGCGAAAATAGGTAATGTTGACGTAAGCAGCCGATTCCAACTTACCAACTCCAACTAATCTTTAATGTTGACAAAAAGCATCACTTAGATCGACTCAAATATCAAGCCCAAATAGCTGTATCGATGACTATACGCTGAAGTAAAAGTTGATGCTCGATGTGGTAACTTCTACAAAATTGACTCTTTTACTTTGTTTATATTGGCCATTGACTATATATAGCATTGAATTAATTTACTGGCCTAAATCTCAGGTATCATTATGATATGGTTTATATAATCAAGGAAGTTGGAGGTACCATCTTCATTTAAACTTTAACATCTCACCAAAGATGGCTACAAAAGCTTAATTAACTTGAGATTGCATAAGTTATGATGATTAGGGTGACTTCAGATGAGCGATTGGCGTCATGAGAATTACTTTTACATCGGCTCCTAATTCCGCAAGAACATCCCATGATTTATCGGTTTAATACCACCTGACCATGTTCCATCCCATCCAAATTCATTCTAGAAGTGACCAAATTTCTGAGTTGGATTTGGACTTGACCACTTTTGTGGATATGGTTCTAGACTTTTTTAATTGAGATTCTCCAAGCTCGCATTTTAATATTCAAATTTAATTATGGCGATCGATTAGTTTGAAGGTTCGATCAGTTAAAGTTGTAAGTTTAAACTTAGGATGGCGGTATCGGATTTAATCAAAAACACGGTGGATCGGATTGGTTTGGATTATTTGACGTAAAGTGGAATTCGGATAAACGGCGCTTACTTCACGTATAATTTCAAGTCGTTTGTCAGGAGGTTTAGCTGGCAGTCGAATTTTAACGTAGAATAATTTACAAGTCAAAAAGATAATCTAGATTAAGGAAGTAATCATATTAATATTATTTAAATTCTAGATTATGTGCTTATTTTACATTAAGATATGGATTTAACTATTGAATTTTAATAATTTAATTACAAATTAGGGCCAGTCAAACCATAAGAATAGAAGGGAAAGATAGATAAATTACTATTAAATATAAAACTTAATTTCCTTAGATTTATTTAAAGTAAAGATCTATAGCTACTTAGCCAGACTTAACATCTAATTCAGCCTTAGATACATCAGTTTCTCGTGGGGGTGGAAGGCGAGTCGGTAAGGGCGTACGGCTACCAACCTGAAGGTTGCGGGTTCAATTCCCGCCCTTCGCACATCGATCGGGGTGCCAGCCGAAGGAAGCTATTGGCGGTTAGTAGGTATAATAACACGAAAACCTTACCCATGACGTAACCAGAAAAATTTGAGTCCCGATCCGGAAGTGGAAAAACTTTCATCGACGGAGTTGACCCTGTTCAGGTTTCATGTCGTTTCTTTCTTTCGGTAATGCCTGTCCCCTGGTCGGCTTGCCTCGGTTAAATAAATACATCAGTTTCTCGTAGATTATCTGCTACCATATGGTTCTGAGAGATGGTTGGATCTAAATCTACCACTTCTAAAGCTTCCCATTAAAATTCAGCTATTAATAAGCTGAAGAAATTGTACCTTTACAGTTGATCAAGTTAACATATTTGATACAAATATTATATCAGCTTAAATCTTGTTTAATTTGGTAAATTCATGACTAAGGTTTGCAATTTAACCACTGCCTCGCCGAGTTCGATCCCAGTAGATGAACTTTGGGTAGGGGATGGTTTTGACTGTTGGTATTGCGCACCAATGCCCCGAATCGAGATAGCGAATAACAAAGGCAGTCCATGGAGTTCCTGGCCTATCATATGCCGTGCATGGAGGTTTCCGGGTTTTATCCTCCTTTCCCATTTCTTCAATTCCCTTAATCGGTGCGGTATCATCCCTAGGTCGGCCCACCTTGAATAAAATAAAAATTTAAGATTTGCAATCTAAAAAATTAATCGATAGTGATTTATATCGATCGATGTAAATTTGATTTGGCGTTTTAGATTTATCAAGTACGATTTGTAAGTTAATCACTATAAAACTTAGATCGATCGTGTGGTGTTAAAAATACTTTCGATCGAAAATACTCGATCCCACAGATTTGATTGTAAGTTGGAGGAGCTAACAAATATCCAACGTTCACTAAAATAAACTAATCGATCTAATTTTTGTATGGGGACCCAGCCAATCGATACATTTAAATTTAAATTTTATTCGAGGTGGGCTGACCTGGGGACGATACCGCACCGATTAGGGAAGTGAAGAAAATGGGAAAGGAGGATAAAACCCAGAAAACCTCCATGCGCGGCGTATGATAGGCCAGGAACTCCATGGACCGCCTTTGCTATTCGCTATCTCGGTTCGGGGCATTGGCGCGCAAAACCAACACAGTCAAATCGTCCCCTACCCAAAGTCCATTACTGGGATCGAACTCGGGAGGCAGTGGTAGAGGCCAATCGATACATTTAAATCACTTAAAATTAGGTACATCCGATCATACACAAAATCTAACCCGATAAATATAAATGAGAGTATTTGTTTATTGTGAAATTACATGGGTCCACTTAATTGGTTCAGATCGGAATTGATCAACCATCGATCCAGCCCATATAAAATACAAGACATTGGATTAATCTAAATCTGGACAAGTATCAAATCATATTTGGAGGTAGTCCGCTTTAAAGGGTATGGCAAATTCAATTAACTAATCAAAGTATTGTAAAAATTATGTTATTCTTCAAATCACATGCCTTTCCATCAGAAAATTTTAAGGATACAACTTTAGCTCACTAATGATGAGGATAGTCAATAATTCCACGTGTGTGGCACATGGGTGACTTCAAAATCCTTATAGTTTATATTATCAGCCAACCCCAAACTCTAATGTCACTATAATACTCCTACTTTGGTTAACTTTATTATCCCGAATTTGACTATCTTTTGATAAGCCAAATTCCTAAATTAGATGAACTTAACCTTTCAATCTGAGCTGACATAAGTTTAAATTTCTTGGCTACAAACCCTTTTTGTAAATAAGCTGGTTTAAAATTAATCACACTGTGCAAATTAGTTGTTCAACTCTTATATACCATTTTACCATTAGCATTACAAACTACTCCAAGCTTTTACCTCAATTTAAATCACACCATCAGTAATTATAAAACTACTTGAATTGACTTCATTCTCATTCAATTGCCTCAATTATCCACCGCTTCAATAATTTATAAGCAAATTCTTAATATGCAAAGGTAGGGGAGGAAACCCCAGTGGTAGAATATGGACCCTCTACCACTGCCTCCCCAAGTTTGATTCTGGTACAGGAACTTTGGGTAGGGGATGACTATGACTGTGTTGCTTGTGCACCAATGCCCCAAACTGAGATAGTGAGCAGCAAGGTAGTCTATGGAGTTCCTGGCCTATCATACACCATTCATGGAAGTTTTCTAGGTTTTATCCTCCTTTCCTATTAATTTGAATCCCCTTCATCCTTCATTGGTGTGGTATCATCCCCAGGTCAGCCCACCTCACATAAAATTTAACAATTTAAAATGCAAAGGTTTTTAGGTGATACTTTCTAATTACCTTTATAAACTAAATCAACCCAGATCCAATAATGTAAGTAAATCAGTACCTTATGATGTTACTTGTATCAATTACCTCATACTTATCAGATAGCGCTTTTAATTAAGATAATCACTAGATTCTAACTATTAAATTAAAAAATAAATTCCTGTCAATGACAATCAATCTCAATTTGTTATTACATTTTAATCAATTTCTCATATCTGTTCAAAATATAACTATTTATAAAAACATTAAATTCACCTTATGGTTTGATGGCTAAAGGATGTTTAATGGTAATCCATTACAGATAGTTGTGAGTTTAGTAGAATACTGATATTATATATGATTAATGTTGGAGGATTGACTGAATATATAGAGCTATTGATTGGTCTACTATTTTACTTTTATCTGCATCTTTATATATGCTCTGAGCCTAAGGTTATAGATCCAAAATATGAGATATAATTGGATAATTAAAAGTGATATTCTTATATTAATTACAAAAAAGTGGCAACAATGTTATTGAAAATCATGATTTTATATTAACTAAATGAGAGTGGAGGTATTGCGAAATCAAAATTCACCTTTAATATCCATAACAATAAACTGATATGATATATTTTTATAGATTTACAAGCAAAGATGGATATATAAAATTGGAGCTAATACAATACAAATATTCCACATTGCCTCAATTATATGACCCATTATCAAGGGCCTCAAAACAGGGTTGAATTAAAACTGAATAATTATTGATCATAAATTATTAGTTTGATAATCCATACTATTAGTTAATTATTGATACAAATTAAAACACCAGAGCATTTATATTATGTTCAAGCAGCAGTGATTATTGTAATGGATAGTGACCTAAAATTGGGTGTATGTCAATTATTAGAGATATATTTAATGATGATGCCATAGCATATTTAAGCACATAAAAGCAGTAGCAGAGTTGAGTTGCATCAGGATACCTACTGTACAGAAAGTATACCCAGGAAGTATGCCTATGAGCTATAGTAGGTATAGGTGCAAGATGGGGTAAAATGGGTGAAGGTGTAGAATGGCGTCAGAATTAGCACTATAAGTTACCATTGAATTTGGCAAGTAAAGGGAGGCCAATTAAGTTGAAGTACACCATTGTTTACTTAGTTAATATAGACTATAGTTATTGTATATAATTTATAATTTTGGAGTGGCCAGGATTTTAGTATGTTCATATTACCCATCTTGACTGATTATATTTATCTGCTTGTCCACTAGGCGATGAGGGCTGCTAGTGGATGTGTGAGTTATCATTTTGCATGATAACTACTGTTTGGAGATATATCCATAATAATTATTAAGTAATCTTCCAGGTTTGATCTTCCAGATTGCTAATGCTTTGTCAGGGATGATCCCTGACAATAAGCAAGCATTTGATTATCAACTTTATCACTGATAATTCTAAGATCTTTATAAAAGTTGATTAGGGTTTGGCACCAATTGTCTGAGGATCTATGGTTAGTTACTGAAGTGAAATGATGCTTCTAATAGTAACTTTTGAGTTAACCTTTTAGGTAATAAGACCTACTGCTAATGGTAAAGGTTCTATAGCTAAGCAGTTTGCTACCTGATTAGGGTACTTTGTTGGGGTTAATTAAGAATGTGGGGACACATTTATCATTTAACCTGGAGAAGGTCACAGTGCTAGATAGCAGTGGAACCTGACTATCTGGATGAGGAAGATTCACATGGATGCAACTTAAAGGGCCAATCCAGTGGCAACAGCTGCCATTTCCCCAGTGAAGCACCATCAGGGGTTAAGTGCCAGATTCCCTATAAATTACCTCGTTTTTATTTTAATAAAGCAGATCAGATCAGAATAAAAAGACTTTAATGTTTAGTCTGTTTTACAATTATTATGTTTGTTACCCTTGTGATTAAATTGTGGGAGAATCAAATATCATTTGGCTAATTATTACTTACTAGATCTCTGCGGGCTTCTGCATTAAGAAGAAAACTGAAAACTTCTGAACCTAAGACTAAGTTAAGTTCCACTAATATGAAGAGAACATCTGACCCTAGTAATAGGTTAAGTTTTACTATTAAGTTCCATCAAAAGGAAGAGTTAGAGGGAAAAGTTCCATCAGTTCAAGAATATCTTCAAAGATCAGAAGAGCGCATAGCACCAGTCTAGCGTTGGAGAAAACATTCCATATAAGCTGTGAACATTCAAATAGGGGGATAGTCTTCATACTATTTAAATTTAAATTTATTGTGAGGAAGGTTGACCATGGGATGGACACTTCCGAATTTGACCCAGAAGAGACAAAACTTAGTAACAGGGAAGGCACCCCAGAGAAGCGATGCTATCTCTTGTTGCCAGCGGGAATACCACTTATGGGGAAGGGGAGGAAATGTGTGAAGGAGCTGTAGCCACAATTGAACATGTGTGGAGGAAGGGGTCTGATTTGATGAACCAAACCAGGAACTAGGAGGAGACCAGCTGTCAGTGATGCAGTGGGAGGTATCCAAATATCCATGCCTGAAAGTGGTCCACCAAATGAGACTGGAATCTGTGGACAGCTTCTGGGAGGGTGGGGGTGGAGCCTGCGATGGCATCCAAGACAATCGTGTGGATAGTCCACATGGCGATTGCAACCACCAGAGCATGGAGGGAGGGTGGAAGGGGGAGGCCATTGATAAAGCAAACATATCTCTTGACAGACTGAAGTGATAAGTTTGATCCTGGCCCAGCAGATGTTGAACTTTGCGCCATATCAATTTAGAGGTAGGACACTTCTCCAGGCGGTGGAACAGCGTTCCATACTGGCCACACATGACACAGGATGAGTGTAAAGCGTTAGAGCGCTTAGCTATATGGTACACCCACTTCAGGCAGCGCCACACATGGGAACGGATTTGAGGCTGCAACAGAGGATGGTGTGCATATTTCCAGATAGTTTTTTGGGTCTCAATGGAGTAAGGGATGTCCATCATATCCAGGTAGTTCACCCTGGATAGGACATGGGGCTGTGTGGGGATCACACCATCTTGGATGGGTAGCCCCTGTACCTCTTGTGTGAACTAAGGAGAGGGGCAGCCTCTCTGGGCTGTGTGTCCACTAATACAAATTCTCCACTCAGTGCTCTGCATGGAGAGGAGAATCTGTTTGTAGTGGGTTTTAGTCCCATGAGGACCTGTGGCCAATGGGTATGAAGCCAGGTATTTCATCAGGAAGTGAGGGTTTGATGGATTGTTGAGGCCCAAGGTGTGGGAGAAGTTGGAGTGGGCCATGTGGGACCAGTGTTGGGAGGGGAGTGTAGGGGCAGTGACAGCCACAATCCAGGTGCCCGAGATCTTGGCAGCATGGGCTCTGAAGTCAAGCAGGCCTATGCCACCATGATGATGAGGACCAAACATGACCTCTAGCCATACTGGTGTTGGGTGGCCTGACCAAAGCCATCCTTGCAGCAGGGCATACAAGGATTTGAAGAAGCTTGGGGAGAAGGGGATGGCGTGGGCTCCAAACCAGACTTTGGAGAGGAGCATAGAGTTGGCTAAAACAACCCTTCCAGTAAGGGAAGTAGGGTGGGTTCTGAGGGAGGCGATGCGCTTCGTCACATTATCTAGAATATGACTCTCCATTACTGCTGATGCGTATCCGCCTGCCTCCACCCACACGCCCAGATGGCGGACCAGCCCTATGGTAGTGCGTGGTATGAAGGGGAGCACCAGTGGGGCGGTGTGGGTTGAGCTGGGAGGGCGAGCACGTGTGCGAGCAGATGGGCCAGGCTGAGCACTGGTTGCTGGGGCCCATCAGGTTTGATACCAACCAAGGAGGATGATTTCAGTTTTGGAAGCGTTCAGTGCAGCATTACTTACCCGGGAATACTCCTGGATGAGAGCTTCAAGTGCGCGTGCATCTTTATTATTAGACACCCCAACCACACAGTCATCTGCAAATGCCATCATCTTGACTGGGGCTTGGCCTGGCACATGGACCCCAGTGAGTTGGGCATTCACATTTCGAAGTAGTAGGTAAAGTCTGAAGTTGTATAAGAGTGGGCTAAGGGGGTCCCCTTGTCGCAAGCCCCTTTGAGGGCGGACTACTTCTGTTAGGAAGCCAGGGCCATGTACTGCCATTGTTGCAGATTCCGTGAGCAGCATCACCCAGATGATGAAGCGAGGGGGTAAGCGGAATTGATGGAGGCAGACCCTGAGGTATTCCCAGTTTACTCTATCATAGGCCTTCTGTTGGTCCAAGAATACAAGTGCCCCAGAGGCTGTGGACTGGCATGCGTTAGCCACAGAGTGCACGTTGTCCCAAATCAACCTTCTGGGTATGAAACTGAATTGTTCTGGGGAGATGGTGGCAGATGCTACAATCCCTAAACGGTTAGTTATGTTTTTTGTTAAAATTTTTGTATCCATGTTAGTTAAAGAAATGAGGCGCCAGTTGGCTAAGTCTAGCTTGTCCCCTTTCTTGAAGAGTGTGACGGTGAAGGCCTCTTGTCCTCCTGGTAGGAGGCGCATTTCCAAAAGATTCTGGTTAAGTGAGGCAAGCAGTAGTGAGGATATATATTTGAAGTACTTTTTATAGAATTCATATGGAATGCCATCTGGGACTGAGTATTTCCAGTTTGGTGCACCGCGGATGGCTGTCCATAATTTGTTCAGAGTAATCAAATTCATTATTTCCGGGTATCAGGAAATGGTGCAGATGTGGGTTTGGTCGAGAAATTCCACCACTTTGGCCAGCTGAATTGGATTGGATTGGTATAACTCGGAGTAATGCTTTTGTGTTTCAATTGCCCCTTCGGCTGGTGTATCCACGATGGAATCATTGATCTTTGCACCTGTGTGCAGGCCACACTCTGGCGTGGTGCAAAATTTTTTTAGAAAAATATGCGGTGCACTTGTCGCCCTTTGTAATGCATTTGGCCCTGTACTGAACACAAACCTGATGTTTGTGTTGCCTTTTGAGCGCGTTGAGGTGGGTGGCTGCCTCCACCCACTTCCAGCCCCATGCAGGGCTGTATCCTGTGGCTGGGATGTTGGACTCCAGGTGTGCCAGCTCTGCCAGAGCGCGCGAGATGACAGCCAATGTGGCTCATGAGCGTTGGGAGGAGAGGTGGTGAGAGTGGCAGATGGTATCCCCTTTGAAGGCTGACCATGTGGGGATTGGGTTCGCGCAAAATGGTGCAACAAACTCTTTTGCCAAAGTTGCTGATTCCACCCAAGTGGAAAATCCTGGTGATGCAAGTTTGGGAGGGCGGAGTTTGCACCAATGTGGGGCCTTAGCCACTGTGACAGGTAGGTGGTAGGTTATCGAGACCAGCCAGTGGTTGGAGAATTTGATTTTTGTTGTTTTGAAGTGGGAAATGTGGGGTTGGAATTTCGCTGGTGTAAGGATAAGGTCTATGCGGATCATGGACCTTAATTGGCCGTTGTGGACATGGGGTCACATCATGTTTTTGAGCAGCGGGGCTTGCTGCAGCAGCGCATCCATTAACCCAAGGGTGGCCTTTAGAACGCGAAGTTCTACATGACCCTGGGGGCGTGGGAGGAGGAAGGCCAACGGTCTGTTGGTGTGTTTAGCCAACAGTTCATATCGCCAACTACAAAAGGGTCTGGGGGTAGTGGGAGGGATTTGACTGATGAGAAAAATTCCTGACATTCTTGTGCACAGGTTGGGGTGTAGATGTTGATAATAGCATGTGCCACGTCAGCCCACGAGAAAGTGACAATGGGGACTCAGCCATTGAAAAAGGATTCCAACAATAAAAATTTGAAAAAATTGTTTTTCTGAACTAGCACCCCACAGTGCTCTGACCAAAAGGATAGGGACAAGAGCATGGTTTTCCAAGCATCCTCAGAACCTTGCAGACAATGGGACTCCTGGATGGCCAGGATATCCACAGGTAAACTTTTTTAAAAAACTCAGTTTCCTAGCCCGGGACAGTGAGGCCTTGAGTCCGGCGCTATTTAACGTCCCTAAAGTGAAGGTTTCCCCCTCACACCTTAGGTGTGGGGGTGGGCACCTGGGCCCACTAGCCTCCTCTAGATCCCCATGGGCCTTCACGGCAGCACAGGTGTTTGCAGCAACACTATTGGTAGTTTTGTTGATTTTAGCAGAAAGGTTCACGTTGGCTTTTGCCTTCAATTTTTGTTTCCCCAACGGTGGACAAATTTTTTGTGGTGTGGATGAGTTTGGTGCACCATTGAGCAGGTCAAAAATTTTTTTAGGTAGGTTGGAGACCAAGTCAGTTTTGACTGGAGCTTGGTTGCAAAGATCAGGTGAAATTGAATCACCCATCAGATCCTCAGATTGGGTGGCCCAATTGGCATGGGCTTTCCAATCTGATTGGTTGATGGATTCCCGAGTTGCTTCTGCCGCAAAGGTTTTGATGTCCTCCTGGCGTTGGGAGTGTGGGATAGCGGTGGTGACTTTGGCCGCTTCCTTGGCTGCGGCCCTGCAGGCCTGCTTGGCCTTCTTCCGCTCTTGCATAGAAATAGGTTTTACCAGTAGGTAGCAGCCTTGTGCTCCCCACAGAAAAGCCTCTTTGGTGCTTGCAGTTGGTTTGTAGTGCGCCTCTCCGCTGGCCATGGCCGCCGAGGGGTGCTCTTGGAATGTGATGCCCTCTTTGGTGGGGCATGCATGTGCCTTATGGCTGAACATGTCACCGTGGGTACAGATGGGGGGCGCGCTGTCCACGGTTACCCAGAAAGGGTGGGTGGTATGCCCTTCGATATTAATATATGTGGAGTGCAGGATCTGGGTTAGGTCCTTCGCAATCTCCTCAGTTGGGGTCAGAACTGCGATGGCTTTGCTGGTGCACAGGTGTGGCATCAGTGTAAAGTGTTGCATCTCAAAAGATTGTATTTTTCCATAAACGGTGAGACCCACTTTCAGGTGTTGCTCCAAAATGGCATGTTTTACTGTAGTAGGCAAAAAGTCAAACGTGAGGAAAATTTGATTTGATTTTTGTCCATCTGGTGCGTTTGGTTCTGATGACCCGTTGCCCTTCAGGGAGGCCAATCACTATGCGCACTGCAGCAGCTTTGTCTGCTGCCTCCTTGTTTTTGAAACCGAGGTCCAGCCAACTGCGTGACATGGAGTGAGGTGTGATGTACACCACGGTCAGGAAAAAAGTGTGCACATCCCCACAAAATTTTTCCCATAGAGCTGTTTGTTGGATGTCCAGAAACACACAGACTCTGTATTCCACTGACGAGAGTGGTTGGGAGTGTGGCGTGTTGATGTACTGGTTGCATCACGCTTGCCAAGTGAGAATTTCTGGGGAAATAGTGACCGCCAGTTTTTTTAATTTTTTTTATTCCGCCAGTTTCTCTGGGGCATTTTCGAACATTTGAGGCCGCGGGCCTACCACCTGCTCCTCTTACCTTACTTGCCCAACTGCTCCCTGACATGGGCGCAGATTAATCTCCTCTGTGAGATTATCAAACTAGATTCAGACTTGAATTGAATAAGTTGCAAAAGTGATTGCAACGAGAGAGAAAAGTCTAGTCTTCATACTATTTTTTTTTAGTACTAGACTAGTCTTCATACTATTAACAACCCATTTAATTACTTTCATCTATTTAATAATAAATTACATCACAACATAAGAACCTGCGCAGTAAACTTAAGAGCTATAGCGAGCAATAGTTCAAAAAGTTTACACTTGGTGTTCACTACAGGGGCTCTGTTAGTGTGCTGTTCATGTAGTTGAAGGTATTGTTAAGTGGTGGAGCGAGCCACTGGGTTATTTTGGGATAGGATGCTGACTATTTGTGATGACACTATGACCAGTGAGAGTGGCAGAACCTAAGCCCCAACGTTGTAGTTTCTGATGCCTCTTGGAGGTGGGGTAGAGTCAAGATCCTCCCAACCATTGTTTCAATGATGTTCTGGCCCACTGAAAAGGTTAGAGCCACGCTGTATGAATATTCATCTGTTTAAGTCAGTGTATATTTAGGATTTAAATAGGTAGATACCTTTCAAAATTACTAAAATATGTGTTTTGATTAGTCAAGGATGGTTTCTGAATAATCTACTAGTTTCAATTATACTTGATGATAAGTAACCAATTTGTGCTCCCCTACTTTGTTAAATAGACCTATTTTGATGCTATGAAGGAACGGGAAAGTATTGGGGATGATCCCCAATAATGAAATGGCCCAATTTGAAACAGGTAATGGGGATGAGGATAATGAAATTTATACTTATTATCAATTTAGATTTATAATAAATCAACAATTTGACATCAAGGAGTTCAGGATCACTGGTGGCTGAGTACAACGATGATACAATTATTCAATATTTTGAGATTATCCAGCAACTTATTCTAAGGATAATCATCTTACTGGCTATGGTGTCAAGGAATCTGAAAGTCAAGCGCAAGATGGACATTTCACCAACTGAAATTTAGAATTACTGGCAAATGAGGCTGAGGATAATTAAAGGAAGTTTATAGTAGGAAACCATAGACAATTGAATCAACAACTGATTCTAAGGATGGATAGAAATAATAAGCCTCAAAGGAGTGGTTAGTCTGGCAGGTAAAACTGCTTCCACCCTAGTGCAGGATTTGAGTTCAAAACTTGTACTGGATAGAAAAATTCACGGTGTGGTATATTTGTCCCAAGGTTGACCCACCTCATTTATTTTAAATTTTAAGTCTCAATGATGACAAACTAAGAAGGGATGATCGCCAGTGAGAGTTCTGACAATTGAGGTGATATTGATGAATGCTGATGACATCTATAGGCGGGCAGCAGATTGACATGGAAACACCAAAGTATAAATATTTGAATCTCTTACCTAATAAAATATCTTCAATTTTTATTACACCTACCATTATTAAAAATGGACAGAGGTTAGCTTAACTGGTAGAGGTAAGACTAAAGATCCCCAAGGTTAGTTGCTGGGTTAATGCACCTGGAGTGGTTGGCGCTTCTGACTCTCATACATGGATCTACAAAGAAACTTCTTCAGATACTTAGCCAACTGGACACCAACAATGAGGGACTGAAGGGGAGAAACCCTGAGGGAGTCAAAGAAGACCGCTGAACCATAATTGCTGGACAAGTCCCAGGAGAGGACCTCTGAGCCACAATTATTGGTTAAGTATCTAAGAAGTTGTTGGTTTACTGGGTTGGTTATTCACTGCAGACTTGTAGTGAAAGGTGTCCTATGAAGGTGAAACAGCAAAGGAAAAGCAGTCTACATCCTGTTGGCCTGTAACAATATTGGAGTTCCTATTGCACCGTCATAATATTTGAAATGATGAGTTAAGTTGATACTAACTTGATCAGTGTTGGAAATTTGGTTAACCACATTATCCATCTCGCTTGCTGATTAGAATTTTGAAGGCTGTTAAAGCAATCAATTAATCAGCAATGGTTGCTGACTAAATTATTAAATAAATAACTAAAGGATATAATTCAACTATTGGCTTTATTAATGTTCTGTTGAGGATCATCTCTAACTGAATTATTATTTGTATTAACCAAAGCATATAATATGACAATTAATTTATAATTAATGTTTTTCCAGGGATCATCCCCAACAATGTTAATTAGGCAATTTGATGAGGGATTGATTGCTGATATTCAGATTGCCATATTTAATAGTTCAAGAAGAGGCGCTGAATGATTAAGGTCATTTTTATGAAGCTACTGAAGCTTTTTAATACTTGTTTCAGCGGTAGCTATTAGTCATAATCAGGTAAAACGGCCCCAAGACCATCTGTGTATGATTCCTAACACAAGGGGATGGCTGCCAATTTGTGAAAGGCTACACTGCTGAGGATTAACTAAGGTGAAGGCATTTTCCATCATCAGAAGTTAATTCTAAGGGTTAGAAGTTCTGGGAGACCATCAGTCAATTTTCAAAAATTTATCTGTAAAGTTCTCCGCCTTCTGCTTATAAAACCCTTAGCATTCTCTAGTAAAAAACAGAGTTCAATTGAAATATTTATTATAAATAATTATAAATTAAAGATTAAAGGGAATAAATGTCCCTATTTTGCTTTTCTCATTAAAGTTTACTAGAGTGGATTCGTTGCCATTTATTGTTAAAATTTAACCTACTGGTTGTCACCATACAGCTAGTGCTTTTATTAATTTTACAACCAACTTAAGTAGTAAACTACAAAAAAGATTACACTTAGTGCTCACTACAGGGGTATAATTGAGTCTTGTAAAATACACCATGACTTCTTTTCAGGATGAAATTCAGCAGCTATGGAATGAGCTGGAGAGTGTGAACCAGACCACTTTATTGTTGGTGGCTCAGGCTGATATATCCAGAATGGAGAACGCATCACCTTTGTGGAAGAAGATGTCAACCTTGTTACTGAAGTTAATAATGAGTTATTTGGGAGAAATATCTGAGTTAGAGAAGAAATATTACAAAGTAGAGAAGGATTTACTCCTGTTTAAAGTAGCATTTCAAGATGATGCTGGGAAAAATGGTGTATTATGGGTAAAACATGGTCAGCTCCAGGAAAAAGTACAAGAATTGGAAGAAAATCAATGTATTTGTATTCATGTGGAAACTGAGGTTAGAGACCAGGACCTATATGAAGATGAAAGCAATATAGGGCGCATTCAGCTTACATGAAAAATGCCAAGTGCCTATACCACCATTTCAGAGGTGACACTGAAAAACACATAAACTGGCGCTAGAATGGCTAGCCATGCTTCTCGTCCTGAAAATGAGCCTGTGGAAACTAGAAAATTTTGGCACACACCAAAATTTCCACCCTTTTATTGGGATAATGCCTTGGCTTTCTTCAGATTGTTCAAAATGACTATGTTTGGTTGTGTCAATCGCCAAAAAGCTGTTAATGTTATCAATTGTTTATATACCATTTGTCTAAACTCGGTATTATACCATTTGCAAGGAGAAAATTGGTCATATAACGAGGCGAAAAATGCAATCATGAAGGAATTTGGCAGCCCTGAACAAATAGCTAACCAAAAGCAGGAGTTCATGATAATACAATTTCAAAAGATGAAGCCTTAGGAAAATTCACCAAACGTTTCTGTGAAAAAGCACATATCCTGATGGGAGCAAACAACCTGAGCGATTTTGACGCTCACATTGCCATGAAGGCAGCACTCTGACCTTATTGGGATTACATTGATACATGACGTCAACCTTCACCAATAATAATACTACTTCTCAAATGGTGAAGCGCTTGAAAGATTTGGCTTCCACTTTTGATGCACCAAATCAAAGTGTAAACAACAACTGCTTTTCAACTCAAATTCAGCAAAAAAATCCTGAGCCAAAAAAGATTTCCCCTACTAAAATAGGGAAAAACACCAACAGTCCAAAATGGTCTAGTGATGCACTGCAAATCACTTGCAACAGATGTGAAAATACTGGACACTATGCTGCCCAGTGCTGTACTAAGAAACCAAAGGACCAGGTAAACTTTGTCCAGGAAAACAATACCTATAAGGAGTCAGGAAAAGGCCCTGCGTTCTAGATGTGGAACAATCTAGATCTGCAGATTGCCCATTCCCCCAGACAAGCTTGAAAATTTTGATACCTCTGACATGTTTGTAGATGTACCTGTTTATGATTATACCTTACAGAGCACATGTCCAAATATCAAGCAATAATTTAATCAAAAGTGAATGCAATAATCCCAAGTATATCAGAAGTTTCTTGACCCTATGTTCATCAAATGTTGGAAAAGGCTCAAAACGCTTACAATCAAGACGAATTGCTAAAGAAAAAGTTGGAAGACAATATCATTTCAATTCCTATTGCTACCATCAAGGATTCATTTCCTGACATATCAGCCCAACTTATTAACACTCTGAATTCAGCAATTAATGCCACTATACATTCAGTAAAAAATATTTCCCACTACTCTGAGTGTACTTATGTGACAACTTGGTTAACTGAGTAGTATTAAGGGCTATTATCGATAAGTAATGCACCAATCAATATCTTATCTACCAAATTGGTAAAACGTCTAAAGATTTCACCGGATATAACACATTGAAAGCAGTATGGTACATCTGGGCCCAACCCTACTATTTTTCTGTGGGGCTTATAGTGCCTTACCCCTTCATTTTGATTCTCTAGTTGTGTCTGAGCCAGTGATCATTCTACCTAGTCAAAACTATGATATTCTCATTGGCACTGACTTCATGTGGAGGTATGGATTAAAATGTAACTTTAAAAATACTCTGACAATCTTAGGCTAGACGCTACCATTAATATATCATCAAAAGGGGATGCCCCCCTCAATTAGAGAAATATTTTTATAAATGTGATATATAAGGATGTCATCCTTCCCATTGGTTATAAACTAGTTGGGAAAAAGATCCAGCTTTACCAAAACGTGTGAACAAAAACCAAGGGATTCTGATCTAAGTAAAAAATTAATCATACTGCTTGAGATGCAGACAGCAGTCAATATTGGACTGTTGCTGAAAAATCCTGAGCAACCATATGTCAAAATTTGAGGCTCCCTAGAGAAGATTGAGAATTAAATCTTAGGTAGCTCCAGGAATCCTAATTCCTGGTCATGGGGAAATTCGTATCCTATTAGCAAATCTAAAAAAGCCAATTAAAATAAAGTGAAATCAAGTAGTTGTGTTTGCTCAGTTAATCCCTATAACAGAGCTCCATTCCTTCTGTCAGGACTAAAGGGTTTAGACCAATTGTCCCTTTAAGTTTTAAGGCCTGAAACCCAAAGATCAGAGTGCTGGATTATTTGTTTTTGCTTTCCTTAACTGGAAAGTCTTTCCTCAGATTAATGTTCCTGGTGGTGTAAATCCTAACTATTGAGTTTTCCCTATATAATAGAGTATGCATTTTAAATTAAATGGTGAAAAGAGAGTGTAAAGTATACTGCTTATAAACTTTGTTATATGGGAGTTTTTCTTGGTCTATCTCCATGCATACTAAGCTAAGATCTATTTTCATTTCCAATTGGAGATCAAGAAGCAGGTTAGTCATTTATTGTCAAATGTGATTTGTTTGCCGCATAGAACAGGTTTGAACCCCAATATTAGGGCTTAAAATTAGTTGGGGATTACCCCAATATCTAGAGTGCTGGAATTTTGTTGGGGATTATCCCCAATAATGGTTTCAGCTATGTTATAAAATTGATGTAATCGTTAAGGTACACAATAAGGGTTTTTGCTCAGGGTTCAGCCCATTGAGCGTCAGGACCAACGATATGATGATTGTTGCCCTTAAAAACAACAAAATAAACTATTTAGTAAATATGGAGCACTTGCTTCCACCACACTTTATTTAATATAATAATATAGCGGATCCTTGCTGTTCCACTTTCTCTAAACTATAAACAACTAACCCTCTTGATCATCTCGCCTCATCTATATTGTAGTGACTTTGGTTGCTACCGTTTTCATGGCTTAGAAATCTGATTCGCCATATCTCATTGGTTCCATCAACTCTTTATTTGTTAATTTCATGATTGCCTAATTTGAGGCGATTTCCTGACAACCCAATATTGCCTCACCTAGAGGCGCTTAAATATTCATTACTCATATTCTACTTGGCGGATCCTATCCATTCCACCATCACAACTTAAGCTTATTGTCCAGTCATATTAGAATCACAACATTACCCCCCTTTTACTGGATGATTAGCTCCTATTGCTTATATGCCTGGAGGAACTTTGCATGCATTCAGTTAATGATCCAACCACTAGTGGGGTCCTTGATAGTATATGCATCAACCCCAGTTTTCTCTATGACTTCAAACAGACCAATCCAAATACTGGACAGCTTGTGTTTCCGCCCAAACCCATGTTGGTTGTGAAAGAGAACCATGTCGCCTTCCTTGAACTGTGCTAACCCACTTTGATGTATCTGATCAGCAGCCTAATTTATGATATTTTTAGCTAAACTGAAGGAATATGCTTCAGTCTGAAGTTTGATCAAAATGTTCGCAAGGTTAGTCAGATAGCGGTGGGGTTCCAGTCCACTGGTGTCTTCTACACATGAATAAAGTAACGCTGGAAGAGCTGGGTGTCAGCCATATAGTAGTTGGAAGGGACTCTTCCCCGCGGCAGAATGGTAACTAATGTTATAGGCGAACATGGCAGTGTAAAGGAGAGAGTTCCAATTGGAAGGTCAATCTGTTACTAATTTTTGTAGTATGTAAACCAGAGTCACATTCACCCATTTGACCATTACATTAGATTCAGGGTGGTATGGGGTCATCAGAACCCCATGGGTTCCCATAAGCTCGTTCAGTCTGGGAAGGATGTGCAAGGTGAAGTTGATTCTATTATCAGTGAGAATAAACTGAGGGCAGCTGTGTTGCCAAATATTGCATTCCATCATAAACCTGGCCACAGTAACCGACCCCAAGTCTTGTATCACCCTTGCTTTTCCCCATCAGGTCAAGTAGTCAATAGCCACAAGAATGTACTTGCACTAATCGGCTCCTGTTGTCAAGGGACCAGTGACATCAAGGGAAACTGTGTGCCAAGCAAAATGTGGTTTCACTACCTGGTATGAAGTCTTATGGTGGAATGGCTTCTTCACTTGGCACTGATGGCAACATGAAATAGTTTTGAGCACATCAAAGCCCATACTTTCACAATTTTACTAGAGGCGCAACAACTCCATAGTCTTATGCACCCCACCATGTCTGACTGCCCCGTGCGCACTCATAATGATTCCCAGTCATGCTGAGGGTAACGGAATAACACCATAGATTTGATGATTCACTTGTAAAGTTCCCCATTCCATTAGAAGGTATTCGTTCACATATTGTAAAATGCTTTGATCACTTGGAGCAGTTCATCATCATATTTTCCGCTGAGCATCTTATTGTACATCACGTCACTGAGGTCCGCCATCACTGCAACAGTTGGCAATTAAGATAAACAGTCAGCGTTCTGATGCTTTACTCCTGGGCAGTGAAGGATCTCAAAGTCATAAGCCTGCAGCTTAAGAGCCTATTGAGCCAAACGGCCTTCAAGTTTTTTGAGATTCTTCAACCAGCGTAATGACGCATGGTCTGTTATGACTTTAAACTTTACCCCATGCAGATAGACTCTGAATTGCTTATACGCATATATCACTGCTAAGCACCCTTACTCTGTCACAGTATAATTATGTTCCTAGCTATTCAGATTTTGGCTGCAATACGCCACTGGGTGCTCCTCCCTTTCATCATCGTTTTGTGACAAAACAGCTCCACAGCGGAAAGAGATGCATCCATCTGTACAATAAATTCCTTTTGAAATTTGGGTAGCGTAACATGGGTGCACTAATTAGCACTTTTCAAAGTGTATCAAAGGCGCATTGGCGCCATTCTATCCAGTCAAACATGGCATCCTTCTTTAGCAGCTCAAACAGTGTACCTTTGATTTAACTAAAATTGGGTATGAAGCGTCAGTAACAATCCACTATCCCCAAAAACACCTGAATGTCCCGCTTACTAACTGGCTTAGTCATCTTCTGAATAGCTTCCAACTTGGCTGGTTGGGGTCTCAGACCAGTCGCATACACCACAAAACTGAGGTACTCTAACTGATCCTTGAAGAAGTGACATTTCCAGGGCTTGATCTTGATATTGGCCTCAGCCAGTTGGCGAAATACCTCTTCCAGATGGGTAAGGTGCTCAGTGAATGTGCTAGAGAAGAAATTAATATTGTCAAGATACACAAGTACACATGACAGCTTCAGATCACCCAGAATGGTATCCATTGCTCGTTGTAATGTAGCTGGGGCATTACATAGACCTTGCGGAATATGAGTTGATTGGAAAAGCCCTTTGGATGTGATTACAGCGCATTTTTCTTGCTCCTCCGTGGGCAACTCAATTTGATAATAACTGGATATCAAATCCATTGCCAAGAAGAAGCGAGCTCCACCTAACCAATCCAGCGCATCATCAATCTGCAGCAGAGGGTATGAGTCTTTTTTGGTGATACTATTAAGCTTCTGGTAGTCAATTAGTACACGGTTAGTGCCATCCTTCTTCTTAACAATTAGGACAGGTGAAGCCCATAGACTCTTAGATATTTCAAGCATTCTCTGCACTAGCAGCTTGTCATCTCCGCAGTGATGACTTCTTCAGCTGCCCTTGATCGGCGGATTGGCTGAGACCTGATGGGGGGATGATCCCCAGTGTCCAGCTGATGAACAACCCCTGAGAGCACCCCAAATCATGATCATCGATATCAAAGATCTCTTTGTATTTTTGAAATAAGGATTCCGCTTTATCTCTTTGGTCTTCCATTAGCCCCATTAAATTTTCACACGGTACAACTACCATTACGCCAGGCTGTGTTTCAATGGGCAGGCCAAATTTATCTAATGAACCAAAATCAGGAACCTGGAGGACCTCTTCAACTGGAATGAAATGTAAGTACGCCAAATTTGTTGTCAGCAGATTTGCATTGGTTTATTCTGAAGATTTGACACCAAGACCTTGATCTCCCCATGTCCCAGAAGTAATATGCCTGGGGCCACATGGGGCTCGAGCTGTGATTGCTGAAAGGCCAATGACCTCCCCATAAAGCCCAGCGGGCACTTCCACCTATAACTAGGTGTTTATGATTACTTGGTGTCCAGAGGGAATAGATATAGGACCTGCAGCTCTAAGTAGTAGCCCTTGATATTCATAAATTTGATGGGGAAGGGCCCGGGTCTTGAGCTTAAGTTGATGATAGCAAACTGAAACCACCCCATCACCATATTTAAGGTTAATGTGACTCATGTGTACTGTATCCTTTGGCATTCTGCTGGAAGTGAAGTAGATTGGGATCCTCTTCCCCAGAATTTCAAATGTCTCTTCAGTCATATCTACAACAACCCCAAAGTGACACATAAAAGCAGTTCCTATTAAAAGATCATAGTTATTGTTTGGTAGCACTATGGCTGGGGCTACATTGACAATTGACCCAAATCACAAAGGTAGTGCGATTTACGCTCCTTTAGAGACCGTGCTTTCCGCGCCTGCGGTACCATATACCAAACGATGCTTTACGTCAGGATTTAATGCCAGCTTTGCCATTAACTTTATGGACACTATGTTGATTGGGGCACCTATATTGATTATCGCAAAAACTCGGGTTTTTGCTACAACAGTGTCAAATCAATTACACTCAGAATAAGATGCATTCTGATTGTTTAAAACATGGACATTAAATGCATCTCTTTTTCCAAAGAAGCTCATAATACCCTCCCCAACTTTAGGGTATTCTTAACTATAACGTTCACAGGGAGGGCCGCGTTCACCCCTTTTAAGAGAAGCGCATCAGCATATGGATCTTATTTATCAGTAGAAAGTTGATTAAACATCTGACGGGCATGAGGCTTTGATTGCTCCTGGGGGCCTGCTTCCACCGTGTCCATAAATTGCGCTCATGTCAGTACATTCACTCCCCAACTGGCTGCTGATTTAGAAAGGCATCGTCATACTGGGGAAATTCCACTGGATGTACTGGGATAGGTTCAGGTGGGACGTTTTATGTTAGAATAGCGGAAGTAGAGAGTCTCATCTCTACTCCGCTCTGACCTTTCCTGATTGTACTGTTACTGCGGTAGGGAATGAACCTGATGATTAAGACAACTTCTGGCCAAGTGCCCAGAGTGACCGCACAAAAAACAATTAATCCTATAAGATCTGCGTCCATTATTGTTGTGAAATGGGCCACCCCAAAAGCTAGACTGGGGTTGAGCAGTGTAAACAGACCCCTCCAAATAGTTGAACTACTGGCAGCAACTCCATTTGAGATGAGGCTGTAGTGATAATAAGGCTGGGGGTTACTAAATGAACACTGAACTGGAAGAGGAAACTTCCCCAAATAAGAAGGTCCAGCAGCGGAGAGGATATGGTTCTGCTCTATTTTGGGTGGAGGGAAGGTAGTGGATAACCAGCACAAGATTTGAACGAGTTTAAGCAAAGGCATACCAACTTATAAATATGGAGCCATGGTATTGAAAAGCTCACAGTATGGTTTCATAGCGGAGGTTAATGCTATGCATACATCTGATTTGGTTAAAGTTCCTGCCCCAATTAACACATGGGCTTCCACCATAAAGCAATCAGCAAATGCGGTGAGGGTCTCATTATGCTGAAACCCAATGGTTAAGAACTCAGCCTTCCGCTGTGCCATTTTCATAGTTCCTCCAAATAACCACAACACAGTATCTTACACTTTTTGATAGGTAGCGGAACTGGTGGGAAGATAGCAAGTAACTTGGTCAGCTTTTTTGACATCCAAGGTGGATATTAATAATTTGGCTTTATGCCGATATGAAGCTCCTTCTACTGCAAACTCAAATCTCTTAAAAAAATCCATGAATGTTCCCATTAAGATCAAATGGAGGCAACTTATTGATACAAACCTCCCGTAGAAACTCCTCCTTCTACTGGAGCACAGCGTAAGGCAAGAATGAGTTCTGCATATTCAATGGTTGCAGCATATCAAAAAGACTCCTTGCCAGAGCAAGCCTGATAGGACATGGCCAGCAACTGAGGAATGTTGGTATTGTTATTGATCAATGGGCCCCCTGTAGTGAGCACCATTGTTATAAAATCAATGTAATCGTTAAGATACACTATAAGGGTTTTTGCACAGGGTCCAGCCCACTTAGCAACAGGACCAACGATATGATAATTGTTGCCCTTAAAAACAACAGAGTAAACTATTTAGTAAATATGGAGCACTTGATTTCGCCACACTCTTTATTTAATATAATAATATAGCAGATTCTCGCTATTCCACTTTCTCTAAACTATAAACAACCAACCCTCTTGATCATCTCGTCTCATCTATATTGTAGCAAATTTGGTTGCTACTGCTTTCATGGCTTAGAAATCTGATTCTCCATATCTCATTGGTTTCATCAATTCTTCATTTGTTAATTTCATGATCACTTAATTCAAGGCAATTTCTCAATAGCCCAATATCACCTCACCTAGAGGCGCTCAAATATTCATTACTCATATTAAACTCGGTGAATCCTATCCATTCTGCCATCACAACTTAAAGCTAATCATCCAGTCATATCAGAATTACAACAAGCTATCTTGATGTTTCAGGTTTGAATCATGTCATCTGAATCATCCAAATCTCCAATTTAGGTAGGAATCCTGACAACGCTCCCTCTAGATTTAGGTATAGGGTGGAGAATGGATGGAGAAATGACTATGTACATGATCTACTACAGTATTTTAAACAACCTCTACTTTTAAATGTTTATTTCCCCACTTATAAATGACTTTTAGGGCTCTGATCAGTCGGTGCCAAATTTGTTGTCATGACCTCCCAGCTGATGGTGATAGAAAAGTATATAATCACCTGGTTGGAAGGTGTGCAGAGGTTCATGTTTGTCCTTAAACTGACTTGTTTCTCTACTATTTGTAGCAGATAGGTTCTCAGAAGCCAGGGCCTGAAGTCAAATAATTTTATTGGCAATACTTTGCATAGTGACTTCAAGAGCTATGGAGGAGGCTTGGTCAAGCATAGCCTGCACTTTAGAAAGCATCTGAGGATCTCTCCTACACAACGCTTGGAAGGGCGACATCTTAAATATACAATGATAGCTGATCTTATAGGCCAGAAGTGCACTTGGTAATTATTGGGGCTAATGAAGGGAAACAGTCATAGCCATTTTCTGAAGGGTTGCAGTTAGAGTACTATTTGCCCGCTTTACCATTCCATTGGTTGCAGAATGGTAAGGGTGGAGAATACCTGTATGTTCCCATCAGTTTGGCTAAATCTTTCACCAGCGATAATAGGAAGTTTTTCCCCTTATTGGAAAGAATTATGTTAGGGCACCCATGATGGGTGATAATCCAATTATATAAAAACGTGTTGGTAGCTTTTGCCAAAGCTGAGGGGTAGTGATACAGCTTCAATCCACTTAGTTAAATGATCCACTGATAGGAGGATGAACCAATGACCATTAGAGGCTCGAGGGAGAGGGCCCACAACATCAATGCTAATAGTATAAAAGGGTTCACTTGGTGCAACTACTGGATGTTGAGATTGGAGGATTTAGGTCCATATTGACTTTTACATACCAGGCAGGACTCTAGTATATCCTGGATTAAGACCAGCATTCCTTCCCAAAAAGTGAGTCTTAAGCCACTGATAGGGTCGAAAATCTCCTTCAGGTGAATTGCCAGTGTCCCTCCAATATGATGTCAGTTTAAGCCAAAGGTCATACATAGGGCACCCACTTTTTGGAAACAAATTTGTGCAATTGGCCTTTTTTGGCTTAAGTTTCACTAATTTTTTTTTCTAATTACTTTTGAAGGGTTGGGGATTTGTCCTTCCATAAATGCAATTGTGTTAGAAGGTTGTAGAGTTGATCCTCTTCAGGTCGGTTAAAGTTAATATGGGAAGCTGGGATAGGCAATCCACATTTTGGTGTATAGGCGCTGGTCAATGGATGATGGGAAAGTTATAGTTTTGAAGCTTTAACGCCTATCAGGCTAATCTCCCATCAGGGTCCTTCATTTGCTGTAGCCATTGCAAGGAAGCATGGTCAGTAATTATGGTGAAATTTTTCCCATGTAAATTAGATCAGAAATTCTTAATATCCAGTAGGACTGGCAAGCATTCGAGTTCTGTAATGCTATAGTTGCGTTTGGCTCTGGTTAAGGTCTTGCTATAGTAGGCAATAGGATGGTCCACTAAGTTTTTGTCATGCTGAGATAGTATAAATCTAATGGCTATATCACAAACATTGGTAAAGAGGAGAAGAGGTTTATCAAAATTTGGATGAAAAAGTACAGGAGAGTGGGAGAGAGAGTTGCGTAGCAGCTCAAAGGCCTACTGTTGCTCTTATTTCCACTGGAAGGGTATCTCTTTCTTCAATAAATACACTAGAGGCTTGGAGGTTTCTGCAAAGTGGGGGATAAACTGGCGATAATATCCCATCAATTCTAAGAAAACTTGTACATCTCGTAGGGATATAGGGGTGACATCCTACCAATGACAAGGACCTTTTCATCCATTGGGAAATATTATGGCTTTACTTACCTTATGGCTAAAAAATCCATCTCACTCTTAAAAAAGGAGCATTTTAATGGCTTTAGTTTTAACAAAGATTGCCATAGCCACTGAAAGTCTTACCTGAGGTGATCTAGGTGCTCTGTAAAGGTTCTCAAAAACAGTAATATTGTCAGGATAAACTAGCACACAGGAGCGTTTGAATTGCCTAAGGGTACGTATATGGCGTGTTGGAAGATAACAGGGGCGTTACATAACCCCTGCGGCATTTGAGTTGGCTCAATATAGTCCTTCACTTGTGATGAGATTGCATTTCTTCAATCTTCTGGTAATAAATTGATTTTCCAGTACCTGCTGGAAAGATCCATAGCTGAGAAATAGTGGGACCCTAACATCAAGCGTAAGGAATCATCTATATGAGGCAGATGATATCTCTCTTTTTATGTAATAAAATTGAGACGGTGATAATCCATGACAACATGGTGGCCACCATCCTTCTTCCAAATTAATAGGAGTTGAGAAGCCTATGGGCTTTTGGAAGGCACAGTAAACCAGCCTCCAACAGTTGCTGTAACTCTAAGGCCACTTGAGCTTCATCCACTTTGGATTTTTAATATGACCAAGATTTGAACAGAGGATGAGCCTCAGTCACAACTTGGTGCATTACTCTGGACATTCTCCTGTTGTCACTTGGTCCCAAGAATAAAATATCGCCATAATCCTCAAGGAGGTCTTTGACTTTCTGGCATTAGTTAGGGGTGAGATTATCTCCAATTCTGCTTTCAACAAGAGATATAGTGGGTAGGGGATCAAATCCTAAATCTTGTAAAGAGCCAAAAAAGCTGACATCGGCAATATTCTCAATGGGACATAGTTTTATGTAAGTGATAGGGACATACTGAGGGACCTGGAGGGTTCCATTTGTTAAGTCTTCTAATAGAATAGAGATAAACCATAGGCAGGATCCGAAATCCTGAGGCAGGTCAATGATTCTTTGATTGAAGGGTTTGGGTGTCCAATTACTCCAAAATTTGATTAAGAGGGGTGAGAATCTGGATTCCTGTAACCATAATAACTTGTGAGCCGAAGGGTAATGTGATAAGATAAGGGGCTTACAGTGTAGTCCTGTATTTAGCATCCACAGCCTCTGGGGTAACTTAGTTTTCCCCCTAAGACTTGATATTCAACTCTGCAAATGGAGGATGGGTACACAAGGAGGCTGCCTATTTTTTGGGGCTCCTTTACTTTTAAAGGGAAGTTCAAATATAATGAAATCCAATACCCTAGTAGGGACAGGTATTTCCTTTATGGTTGATAATACAGTTAAATTCCCTCATTAGTTGGACCAAATACTCAACTCATATGTAATGTTTTCTAACGAAATGGCGGGGCAGTAATTAAAAGTTTCCAAAATGGAGGGGTAAGGCAGAATAGGCTCCTATCGCCTTAGTTGAATGATTACCAGCCGTCCCATATTCAGCTATATGAATCAAGTCTGGAGTCATTTTTATCTTCTGGATAAGTCGGGAGGAAATAATGTTAATTGGGGAGCCAGTGTCAATTAATACTAGGACTTTAACATTATGTATGACTACCTATACTTGAACCACTGAAGATCCAAACAGGGAATTAACAGCTAGTAAACTGTCATTAGGGATTTGTAGCGAAGCAAGTGAAGGATTCTGCCACGGCCAAGCTTGGAGCTGTTCAATGCGTTTAAAAGTTTTATCTGACAATGCTTGGCTTTCCATAGAGGAGCTGATCACAAAACATCGTTTGGGTAACTGACAACATAAATATAAGAAAGCTTGAGATCTTTGTTCCCTTGGATAGGAGAAGGTGACTGACTTCTGCAGTTGCCGTTAACACAAAGCATCCAGAGGTTGTGGAATTAGGTTTAGAGCTAGTACAAGGGTCTTGAAGCACTTGATTGTCATTACCGCAGGGAGCCTCCTTCCCTATAATGACTGATATTTTGCTGACCTACGTAGAAAGATGCAACAATTGTCTACAGTATGGTTGTTTCTCTTACAAAAAGCGCAAAATATCTTGGGGGTAGGCAACTTGGGGGTGTAACCACTAGCACTTGGGGCCAAGTCTTTTTATTATTAAAACGAGGGGACTCAGTGGGTTTGAGTAGAACAGCCAGAATCTCCAGAAAAGCTTCTTTGATTGGAGGAGAGACGTCCAGTCAAACTTCACCGCTTAAAGATAGAGAGGATGTTAGGCATAGTTTTGAATGCCAAAAACAAAGCAATATAAGCGTCATTATAAGTAAAATGTTTTCTAGCAATCAAAATTTGAGCCTCAAGGTAAAAATGGTGAGTGAACTCAGTGACAATGTCAGAATTTTAACCAGATTGAATCATCCAATGATTTAGCGTTATTTGGGATGATATGGCCAATCCCGGCGGAATGGCTTATTGACTGAATTTCGTGTTATTTGATTTGATTGCTGGTTAGTTGCTCCCCAATTTAGGTTGATCCAAAATTAGTATTCCGCCAAGTTTGGTAGTAGGTTCAAGTGGGGCCAATCGGTGGCCCCAATTTAGTATAAGGATCACCAGCAACTTATAGCTGAGGATGATCCAACTGATATCAGTCAGCAGAATCAGTGGTCAACGCCAACTGTCATTTGTGGTCTGTTGTGGGATTTCCAGTGGAAAGCCGATGTATTCACTCTAATTGTTCATCTATGAATTTGCTGCCTGATAATCTGATGTCAGTGGATCCAACAATTATGAGTTTGAGGTGGCTGAGGTTGTTTCCAGTGCCTCATTTATTATGAAGATAAGAGGAGAAGTGATGTCAGCGAGATGCTGAGATATTCTAAGTCAAAGCGAGCAACTGAAGTGGTTTCTGGTGCATTATTATCAACTCAAAGGTTGAATCAAAATCGATGTTTAATTAGATTAATTATTCATATGGCTCACTGGCGACTTAAGGCTGAGGATGAGCCAAAGCTAATTTGGACATTGGGAAGGATGGAGCAAAAGGGTTGATGCCAGGGAAGAGAATAAAGTAGAAGAAAAAGAAGAGTGGCTGGCTGGAAGAACCAGTGGAAGAGCCGATAGGTCAGCGGTGGGTGCAGTAGCCCTTTTTTAAATAGTATAAATACCTGGCGCTTCCCTTTCAATAAAAATCTCCCTTTGCCCAATCTACCTTTTGTTCTAAGTTTATTATTTATTTCGTTGGCTTTAGTTTAGGCTAGAGGATCCCCAAAATGGCGCAGGTGACATGCTAATGGGTTAGCCGGCACTGCTAGCCCTGACGCCTAAGGCAAAATGGCAAGGGATGACCAGTCTTCATACTGGTTAGCCTGCCAACTTGCAGAGCCAATAGTCGATTTTATGACAGACAGCTTCTTTCCAATTAAGGTTATTCCCATAAAAGATTGCTTTTGGTTAGATAAAGTTAAGTAGTCCCCAAATTACTAAAGGCAAAGCAGCCTTGGTATCATACTAAGTCTGGCATTGCATTAGATGAGGTACCATAATGTCTTAACTATGTGACTAAGACAGTTGGTTAGGTGTTTGAGCTGTTGGGTGTCAAAAGCTTCCTTTATAGCATTTTATGACAAAATAGAAAAGTGAAGATGCTCCCTTCTCCTGGGACGTACTTCTCCTTGAATGACGGTGTGAACATGCCAAGGGTTGGTTAACGGCTGAACAACGTGCACTGACACCTGGGGGGACGTTTTCACCTACAGAGGAACTTATATTGCTGAAAGATTCGTAAGGGTGGAGAGCGTACACTTTTTTGTAAAGCGTTAATATAATCAATTATTGAGTTTACCCAATGATGGGCGGCAAAAAGGGCCTATTTGGTGTCAGCAAGAGGGACTAACTGCCAAATTTAACTTTTGAGATCATTAGTCACATCTCAAAGTTTGAGTTGGTGTTGCTTAAGGGCGATAAATATTTGCTCCATCCCACACATCATAGTGGGTCAATTTGCCAAGTGCATAAGGCGTTCCTGATCTATAAAGATATCTGACGCCAAATTGCTATCGTTCATTTTAATATTATTTGCACTGTAAACTCAGGGTAAACCTGGAAGGGAGCATCAGTTTTGGTGAGTCTAAGGGGTTTTAGACCACTTGTCTCTTTAAATTTTAAGGTCCAGAAACCAAAGCTTCAGGGTTATAGATTACGATTTTACTTTCCTTAGCTGGAAATTCTTTCCTCATATTAATGTTACTGGTGGTGTAAATCCTAACTATTAGTTTTCCCTAAATAATAGAGTATGCCAATTTAATTTAACTGGTGAAAAGAGAGTGTAAAGGTTATTTCTTAGAAATTCATTGTATGGGAATTTTCCTTGGTCAATCTCCATGCGTACTAAGCTATGATCTATTCTTATTTCCATTTGGGGATTTTGCAGCAGGTTGGTCATTTATTGTCAAATGGATTTTTTTGCCGCATATATCATGTTTGAACCCTATTACTACGACTTGGAATTAGTCAGGTCTTGTCCTCAATATCTAGAGAGCTGGAATTTTGTCTCTGATATCCCATTAATGGTTTCAGCTATTTTGATGGTTCAGGTTTGAATCTTATTGTCTAACTCATCTGAGTCTCTAATTCAGGTAGTAATTCCAACACCTTTTACAAATTTAGGGATTCTAATGAAGTGGGATTACCAGATTCAGCTGGAAGCATTCATACACTAATTTCTCAGAAACAATCATCAGGCTCCATCTAAAGATTAGCAACTGAAGTAAAGGCTTTATTTAAACAATATTGGACTATTTTCATGCAAAAAGATTACGATCTAGGATGCGCAGAAAACGTACTCCATCAAATTAACACCAGAGAAGCCAGCTTAATTAGAATTAGACCTATACAAAGGTCCCAAGAGGCTGAGGCAGTAGTTGCCAAAGAAATGGAAAAGTTGTTGGAGCACTGATTTCTTGTGCCTTCATCAAGCCCATGGGCTAGTTAACATTAATTATCAAAATGAAGGATTGGTCAAACAGGGTTGTAATTGACTATCATCATCTTAATAAAATTACAAAAAAGAATCTTATCCCTTGCCACAAATTGATGATGCCTTGGATCAGTTAAGCGGGTCTATATTCTTTTTGGCGATGTACCTCATCTCAGGGTATTGGCAGATTGGCATGTCGCCTGAGGACCAGGAAAAGTGTGCCATAATAATGGCACATGGGCTTTACCAACCTATGAAAATGCCTCAAGGCTTGTGTAATGCCCCTGAGAATTTTCAATGGGCTATGAATACCATCTTATGCAACCTCAAGTTGTCCTATATACTAGTCTTTCTAGACAACATCAATGTAATCAGTCAAAAATTCAAAGAGCACTTACAACACCTAGAGAAAGTATGTAAGAGATTAGCTGCCGCCAATCTTGAAATCAAGCCCAAAAGTGTCACCTTTTTAAAGAGCAGCTAGAATATTTGGGACTTTTTTTATTAATGCGGATGGATTACAACCTTAAAAACAAAAAAATGATGCTATTGAGCAGATGTTGTTGCCAAAAAGTGTTTGTGATATCCAAGTATTCTTAAAAAATGGTTGGATGTTATTGCCGTTTTATTAAAGACTTTGCAAAAATAGCAGATCCATTATTCCATCTTCTTAAGGATCTGAAAAAAGGGTTTGAATGGAATGGGATGGCCTTAAGGAGAATTTGACAAGTTACAGCAATACTTGACAACAAGCCCAATACTCAAATATCCAAATTTTGACTGACCATTTATTAAACAATCAGAAGCATTGCTCATAGCAATAGGTGCCATACTTAGTCAAGTGGACGAGCAAGGTGAAGAATACCCAGTGACATATGTCAGTCATACCTTAACCAAGGCTGAAAGAGATTATACAGTCACTGAGCACAAATGTCTTGCAGTTATTTATGCTTGTAAGCAATTTTATGTTTATATCATGGTATGCATTTAAAGGTTGTAACCAATCCTGCATCTCTCCATTGGTTGCATAACTTAAGAGAGCTTGAGGGGAGACTAGAACGGTGGGACTTGAAATTGCAAACGTATGATCATGAAATTGAACATTGCGCCAGGGATAAAAACCAAAATGCTGATGGGTTTTCAGAATGCCAGCAATAATTGCAGTATAAGATTGTGTTGAGGACCTATTTGAACAAATGGTGAAAGAAGAGTTGGAGGACGAGCCACCAGAAGTTCAAACGGTGTTACAATAAGCCATGGAGGGAACAGAATAAAAGAACGGACAGTTATTCAAACTAGTAGATAAAAGGCTTCTGTTATCAAAACCATCCAAACAAACGGAAATAATATACATCACTTACAAAGTTGTCAGCCTAGGTGGCCTCAAAAAAAATTTTTAGATAAGATTTGCCAAAATTACTATTGGGAGTTTTTAAAACACATTACGGCGAATTTCCTTTCCTGTTGTGCAGAGTGTCAGCTCCACAAGCCACTCAAAAATGTGGCAGATATTGGTTAGTGCAACCAGGGTTTGCTTGAATACAGTATCAATTGACGTCATATGACCTCTAAGTACAAGCACTGGAGAAATGCAATATATTATAGTTGTAATTGATCAACTGACCTGATGTATTAAAACCAAGGCTATGGTTTGGTTGATGCAATAAATACTGCAAATTCATCTTGAATCAAATAATATACTGGCATGGCTGTCCCCAAGTGATTTTGCATAATAATGAACACAAACTTTATATCCTTTAACATACCTTGATTAAACTGATGGGGATCAAAGGAGTCATATCAGTCCCATATTGGCCAGAGATGAATGGACTAGTTGAGAGAGTGAACGCTACCTTAGCCGCTATGTTACGAAAGCTAAATGCAGAAAAAACGTCTGCTTAGGCTTTGCACTTAAGTTCAGTGGCATTTGCCCATAATGTCATCTATCATTCCTCAACTTGGAAAACAACCTTCAAATTGCTCTATGGAAGAAAAGCCGGCTTACCACCAATTCTATACTCAGCATTGGAGTTAACTTTGGGGATGAGTCTTGACCAATATTTAAATTCTTTAGCCAACATTATGATTGATTTACAATCCAAAGTGTTCACCAAAACCCTTCAGAATAGGATATAGGCTAAAGTATGATGATAAGAAATGACTGCCTATAATAAGATTCAAAATTGGGAATAAAGTACCCCACTGTGACATGCATGGATTTTTCTGCCAAAATAAGCTGGATGCCTTATGGATAGGCCGCTTTGAAGTAATTTAAAAAATTTAAAATAGTTGCCTATATGATCAAAAATATCCCCAATGGTTATATAGTTAACCAAGTTCATAGCAAATATATAAAAAATGGCACTAAAAAAATATACAAGAAAACATATATAAAAAACATCAGTAGAAAACATAAAGAATTAGAATAATAATTAAAAAACTATATAAAAAGATCTTTTTATATTTTGCACTCAAATTTTGTCAGGTGTTGTTCCCTAATATTGTTGGCAGGACCAGTTCAGGCTGTAAATGGGTCTTCCAGAATTAGTCCTGAGGTGTATGTCAGTAGGATCAATACAGGATGAAACTAGATCCACCATGATAGTCTCTAGGAATGAAGAAGATTCGCCCTGATCACAAATGGAGAGCCAACCTGGGTGAGTACAGGTTTTCCAGGCTATTCCTGGAAATAATGCTAAGTAGTCCTGGTATAGCATGAGGCCTTAGGACTACGCTCTACAGAGGAGGCAGAGAGAAGGGGACTGCTGAACTAATGTGTTGGTTAAGTCTGAAAGATGGACCTCTGAACTAGACTTGTTAGTTAATTCTTAAGAAGTAATTGCCTGTGAAAATCCGTCTCGCTGGGTAAAACTTGTCAAGTGGGGGGATGCGTTAGATTTTCAGTTGACCACATTATCCATATTGCTTGCCAATTAGAATTTTGAAGGTTGTTAAAGAAATTTATTGTTTGGCGATGGTTTCTGACTAAGCTATTAGTCATAAATAACCAAAGACAAAATTCAACAATTGACTTTGATTAATATATCATCAAGGATCATCTTCAACTAAATTATTAGTCATATTTAACCAAAGGATATAATCTGACAATTGGTTTCAATTCATTTTTTGTCAGGGATCATCCCTAACAAAGCTAATTAGGCAATTTGATGAGGGCTTGATTTGCAATAGTTAGATTGCCATAGTGAATCATTCAAGAAGAGGCGCTGAATAATTAAGGTCATTTTTATGAAGCTACTAAAGCGTTTAAATACCTGTTTTGGTAGTAGCTAGTAGTTATAATAAGGTAACACGGCCACCAGCCATCTGTGTACAGTTCTTAACACAAGGGGATGGCTGACAATCTGTGAAAGGTTACACTGCTGAGGATTAACTAAAACAAAGAAATTCGCCATCATTGGAAGTTAATCCTAAGTGTTAGAAAATTTGAGAGACCAATCAGTTGATATTCAGAGAATTATCTGAAACTTTATCTTCATTCTGCCTATAAAAACCCAAGAGTTCTCTAATAAAAAACATAGTTTGACTAAGATATATCTATTTTATTTACTTCTAGATTGAAAATTAAAGAGAATGCATGTACCTAGTTGTTTTTATCATGTACAGTTCGCCAGAGTGGATTCTATTGACACTTATTGTTAAGACTCAACCTGCTAGTTGTCACCATACAGCTATTGCTTTTATTAAGTCAAACTAACCTGTATAGTAAACTACACAAAATTTTATAATCAGAAAAATAATGAAACAGTTGCTGTAGTGCCATAGAAACAAAGATATTATATATAATTAAAGGCACTAGAGTACCTTTATTTTGCATAATCAATCATTTGATTAATTTAAATTTATTAAAAAAATCACAATATATGTTGCTACTATGCCATAAAAATCTAAAATTTTGTCAAATTCAACGCCTGTAGCCCCCATGTAGGGTGATGGGGTGCCAACTCTTGATGTTTCAGCCATTGACATTACATGATTGGGCTGGCTCTGCTAGCCCTCAATTCCACTGTTCATTTTGTACCTTCTTGGAACTGGCTTAACATCTCACAGGCTCCCAGGCGGTGCTTTGTACCCCCTGGTGCTCCCATGGATTTACCTGAGCTATGGACTTCATATTGAATATGGGAAATTCTTCCCCTACATGAGTGCAGTCATCATTAAGATGTCTCAGATGGTGTACTGGCCCACTGGTTTTTTAAGTTTTCCCCTTTAAGGGGTACTTTGACCTGTGCTTCTCTAGTGAAGACTAGGCCATGGTTGTGACAACACTCTGATACTTTAAAAGTACCCCTATCCCCACCACCTTTCCCTTGAGAAACATGCCTGGAGCTCCTGGAGGGTTTTCCAATTATGTTTAAATTCTGTCCTCTGATATGTGGTTCCCAATGAGGATAGCTGACTTGAAAGGCCTCACACCTTTGTGATAATTGTCCCTTCCACCAGGACACCCAACTTGTAAATCCCCATACTGTGATCCAATCTTTCCGCAACTACCCATTATGGTCCTGTATCAAAAATGGCTATACCCTCTTGCTGTTAGGACATGAAGGAGCCCAAATTCGCGTTGGTGCACTGCACAATCCTCGTGGAACCAACAGAGGCACCAAGTAAACAGAAGAATGACAGCTACAAAGCCCTTTACCCAACCAGGGGTCAACCACTTTAGCAGGTGCATGTTGGTCACAATGCGCACCATTATACATAAATGCTTTAATATAAATGGTGAACTAAAACATAAGAATGGGATGTTTCTATATAAAAGCAGGAAACATAAAATTAGGCCAATATCTTCACAAATGAGAGCATTAGCCTTTATAAAAGGAGAATGGTCATTGGTGAATGGCTGCACTATTTTGGGATACCACAACCTGTGATATTTTCTCCAGTTGTAGTCTATTCTTGAGTTTGCGCATGGGAAAGAGTCAGACTTGTGAAATGTTATGAGAATTGTTGGTAGGAGGAATGATGGTCACGCTATGATTAGATGCTTCCAAATTTAATTTTAAACTATTTAAAATTTAAAAAGCAAGATGTGTTCCATCTGCAAAGGTGTGGCGCTTGATTAGTCATGTAATTTTTTTGTATTATTTTTTTTATAGGATTTTGGGAAAATTCAAAAAGGGATCCAACATCAGGAGGTAAATTTTTAAAAAAAATCAAATTGATGTACTTATTCTGAAAAATAAAAACATATATGGTATTGGGATATTTGGTAAAATTGTAAAAAAGAGTGGTGGCATATGGGACTTTACTGAAATAATTTAGGGCCTTTTAATCAGATTATTTGGGGGATTTCTCTAAACAAGAGCCTAATCCTCTCAGATACAAGCAACTGGGCAATGTGGGTAGTAGTAGGCTGTTTGGAGGTGGGTAGCAGGCACCACTGTGAGGAGAGTGTCTTTAACTAACCAGAAAAAGACCATCAATAAAAGTAGTGTTCCTGTACCCAATACAGTGCTCAAAACTTTGGTGCTTATGAAATAAACACATTATACCGCCATAAGGAGGTATATTGTAAGGCCAACAAAAGGTAACATAAGGTAGATAAATATAGATATAAGCAAAGTCCCTTTCCTGGAATGGAGACAACCAAAAAAATTGGTTTAAAGAAAACTAATATAAGAAAATTAAGGGAATCTGTGCCTTAATCACTTTGTTGGACTTAAAAATGGCTTTATCCAATAGAATGAGGCTACACACTGATGGTAGTTAAGAGCATGAGTATGTACGCACTTGAGACTTTAATTTTAACTGAAACCCACCATTATTTTTATTAAGAAATTTTGTAAACGAATTCAATCTGTTTTCAGAAAAAATTAATGAACCGTTATCATTTAAAATATAGTAGGACATCTTCAACCCCACTATTGTAATGTTTGGGACCCCAATACACAATTCCAGGGGACTAACCCGTGCATGTTTGGCATTAACCCAACGTTTATCCATGGTAGCTCTAAGGTAAGGGAGGGCGGCCAACTTGACTCTTCTAGCCAGGCCCATCTCCTCTCCATCCATATGATACACTCGCCAAATTATGTTGTTTAACTATGACAACCACCTAGATTAATGATTACTATGGAAAGCCAAACACTGCCCTTTGTGCTTCAACATTGACCGCTCAAAGTGGAAGTGACCTTACCTTGCAGCTTCTGTAGCCTCAACACTACTCCCTCAACCACTGTGCTGCATCTCCTTATGCGCCAGCCAATTAAACCCAAGCTTTCCTAAATTATGCAGAAGCAGAATATTACTTGTTGGATTTTTGGTAGGAAGATGTTTGCTTGTGCTTTTTACCTTAAATCCAATAAATTAATTTAGGTGTTTTTCCACTTATAAAAATGTATTAAAATATTAATAAATAATTAAAAGATTTATTTTTATAGATCTTATTAGTAGCTGCATGGGGGTAAAAGAAAATCCTAGTTATAAATTGATACTTAGTATTTAAAATGTTGAGGCTCTAAGTTCAGATTGCTTAGTAAAGTCCAAATTAGGGAATATTGATATTCGACCTATTGGAGCTCAGAAGACTCACTTCACTTTGACAAGACGGCTGATGGAGGGCAGATAAGACAAGTTTATGCGGTAAGGTTTTGATGTGTTTTACCCAATCAGTGTATTGGAAAATTCTTGGACTTTGTTGGACAACCTCTGACCCTATCGGAGGGCCAGTCTCCATGGTGTAGGCTGTATTAAGTTGGAAGTGGCCTGGAGAGGAGCCTCTGATGTACTCTTCAAATTTGGCAATGATTTGGTGCAATCTGACTGCCAGAATTTATTTTGTTTGTCTGATTATTATTAGAAGTGTTATCCTGATTTAAGGGGTTCTACCAGAAATTTACCAGGGTCCTTTGGTTGATATTTTTATTATTTTTCTTAAACCAATCTTATTATTACATTGGACTTGTAATTGTCTGACATTACCCCCTTTAAGAGTGGCAGGGGGTGAATAAGGTCACAAGAACTATCCATGTACTTGGTTAATGGTAAGGCCAGAAGCAAGGAACTTAATGGAATACTCATTTCCTCATTTATAGGTGATAACGAAAGGCCCTTCCCAGATGGACCCAAGCTTTTCCTTTATAAGAATGATACGGTTGTGATAAAACATTACCAAATCAGATAGTTAGAAGGAAGAAAGAGGGGTCCAGAGCTCATTTGTGGCTTGGCCTTCTTTATTTACTGTTTTTGGTAAATTAGTCATGGCCTCTGATTGTAAATGGATGATGTGTTGTGCCAACTTTTTCATGGCTTGCTTAGGGTCAGTCCTGTCAGTGAAGATATCCTTGGATAATAATGCTGGCACCCAGTTTCTCGCCCATATAATACCTGGAAAGCGGACATCTTGAGAATGCAATGGTAGATTACATGATAAGCCATGAGGGCACTGGGTAAGTAAAGATCCCAGTGGAGAGAGTATGAAATGCTATTTGTTACGGAGTATTGAGACCAGGATTCCATTAAATCTTTCTACAGCACCATTTGTGGATGGGTTATAGGGGGCTGAGAAAAGTTGTTGAGCTCCCATGGAGGTGGCAAGGAGCTTCACCACTTGGGAGGTATAATTTTTACCATTGTCACATAGGAGGACCTGGGGGCACCCAAGCCAGGGGAAGATGTACTGGTGTATGAAGGTGGCCGTGGCTTTAGCAGTCTGAACGGGGAGAGCAACAGCTTTGACCCATTTGGTGAAATGATCAATACCAGCCAAAATATAGCAATTGCCACCTGTGTTCTGAGGGAGAGGACCTACCACATCCAAACTTATGGTGTGGAAGGGTTGTTGGGGCGTCATAGGCTGATACTGATTTCAGGTCTTGAAGCTGGATTGTTTTTTACAGGTCAGGCATGCATCCAAGACTTCAGTTATGGTTTCCAAGATGCCCTTCCAGTAGTACCGCTTTTTCACCCACTCATAGGTTTTGTGTACTCTGCCATGCCCCATGATAGTGTGAGACTCCATGATGACAGGTACTCACTCTGACGGCTGGAGATAGGGCAATCAATTTTCTCCTACTTTCTTACAAAATTTCCAACTTTCCACCTTGGTGTTTCAGGAGTGTCAAGCTAGCATTTTTTGTACTGGTTCATCTTCATCAGCCCACGCGTCAGGAGTCATGAGGAGATCATGTACACTCTTGGCTTCACTATTGTCTAAGTGAAGAATGGGAAGCCGTGTTAACCCATATACATTTATGTGGCGCGTTCCCACCCAATATTTAATAGTCATATTATGATGCCGGAGCTTCAGAGACCAGCAAGAAAACCGCCCTGTGGGTCCCTTATATTCTGCAACCACTTTAGCGAGGCATGGTCTGTAATCACTTTGAAGGGAGTCCCATATAGGAATGGGTGGTATTGTTTGACAGCGAGCAGGACAGCTAAGCACTCTTTTTCAGTGATGCTGTAGTTTCGCTCAGCTTTTAAAAACATTTTTCTAAAGTAAGATATGGGATGATTGTCTTCATGCTCATCCTCTTGAGCCAATATAGCACCAACAATGTGTCAGAGGCATCCATGAACAACATGAATGGCTTGCTGTAGTCAGGGTGGCAGAGTTCAGCTTTTTTTGCAATAGCTCCTTCAGAGTCTCTAACGCGGCCTTTTGTTCAGCACCCCAATGAAAGGGGGTGTCAGATTCTGGTGGTTGACTTGAAAGTAAACCTTTGACAACCATCAGATTGGGCTTATTAGACTTTCAACGCTTGAGCTAATGCCTATTGCTATCATACAATTCAGACAGATTATCTCAACAACAATTTTGATTGAGTATTTTATCAGGCGCTCAACCTGAATACACTTGCATATTATGGCCAATTCTGATGCATCAAATCTTGGCAATCGGTCCCAATTATCAAAACACATTCAATTAAATTGTATACAAAATAATTTGGGGACAACCCAATGTTAATGTCTAAAAAAACTGTGGACTTTAGACAAACAAAAAACGTAATCAATTTCCCACCTGGGGGCTAAATTTGTATGTCAATATGCATAATTGGCACAATAGCACTTGTGTGGACCGCCCAAAAGGGATACTTAGTGCTATCAAGGAAGAGGCCTGCCAACGTCCCAAATTTGGGTGCCGAATATTTAGCAAAATTTTACAGAAGGTGTGTTTCGTCAGAAGTATGAAAAAACTGAAATCCTGAAGATCTTAGGATAATTTTGCATGCTTTTATCGCACTTTTTGTACCTGAAATTCTCCTGATTTTGAGAGTATTTTGCCACCAATGAACACAAGAAAAGGTTTCAGTCATAGGCCGAGCTGAGTGGCAAAATAAGTGTTTAAATTTTGTGCTGGAATGTGGACAGGAGATGCCCTAGAGGTATAAATACCGGCGCCT